>JAYDZE010480889.1:0-34293 GCA_034509125.1 Monilaria moniliformis
TTATTAAGATAATAACTTCTTAAAAATATTAATTCTTTATATATTATAATAAAAATAGTAACTTTCATTTAGAAGAACAATAATTTTCATTCATAATAAGAGTAACTTTCATTTAGAAGAAGAGTAACTTTCATTGACAAGAAGAGTAACTTTCATTCATAAGAAGAATAAATAAAGTTTCACTTTCATTATAAGAACAATATCTTTTATTTTAAATAAAGTTTCACTTTTCTTCAAACCGTATAAATATTAATTTAATTATATAATATAATAAAAAGTATTTTTATTAATTTTTATAGTAATTTCTATGTTTTATATATATTATAATAAAAAGATTTGTAATTGTTGATAGAGTTTTATCATTTTTGAAATTATTTTCAAGAACAAGTGTAACTTTTATTTATTAAGATAATAATTTTTTTTGAAATATTAATCATTTATATTATAATAAAAAGAGTAACTTTCATTTAGAAGAATAATAACTTTCATTCATAAGAAAAGTAACTTTGATTGACATGAAGAGTAAATTTCATTCATAAGAAGAATAACTTTCATTCATAATAAGTGTAACTTTCATTTAGAAAAATAGTAACTTTTATTCACAAGAATAGTCATTTTTATTCAAAAGAACAATACATTTTATTTCAAATTAAGCTTCACTTTCCTTCGAATCATATAAATATTAATTTAATTTTATAATATAATAAAAATTATTTTTTGTTAATTTGAATAATAATGTCTATTCTTTATATATATATATATATATATTATAACAAAAAAAGTAACTTTCATTTAGAAGAGTAATTTTCATTTATAAAAAGAGTAACTTTCACTTAGAAGAAGAGTAACTTTCAATAAATTTACTAAAATTTTAAAATTCACAATGCTAATTAAATTCACATATATATAAAAAGCAAAGAAAAAAGAAAGAACGCAAAAAAACGAAAATAATTCGAATAAGGAAAAACTGAAATAAACGATTTTGTATATCCTAATTTAATTCATATATGAATTAAATTTATTAAACTTAATTAAATTTATATGTTAATTAAATTTAAAAATCCACATGCTAATTAAATACACACACACACACATTATATAATTTAAAATTCAAATATATATAAATAAAGTATCATTCAAAAAAAAAATTAAAGTCTTATATGATTTTATGGACAAGTGTTCTTTTGAATTGAACTAAAATTTCATTACAAATAAAATGCATGAACGTTCATTTGCTTTAAAAAATATTCTTATTTGATTTTATAAAATGTGTTGTTTATATTAAAGTGAATTATCTTTACTAATAAAACACCTTAAAGTTTTATTTTTTTTTCAAAAAGTTTTATTTTCTTTTAAAAAAAATATTTGATTTTATGAAATGTCTTATTTATATATAAGTAAAATCTAATTTCTAAATTTAAGAAAAAAAAATTAAAATTCTATTTGCTATTAAAAAAGTTTTTTTTATGATAAGTATTACAAAGTTATAGTTACAAATAGAAAAAAGAAATATTATTTAATTTTAATAAAAAATATCAGCAAGATTTATATATAAATTGTGGAAAGAAAAAAGAAAAAATAAAAAAATAAAACTGCATCAAATGGAAATTGAACTCGCAACCACCAGCATAGCCAACCTAGCGCACCTAACCGCTACGCTATCTCATTTTCTTCGGATTTTGTTAACAATGTTTAAATATATAGCATTTAGCACCGTGATTTTTTTTAAAAAGGACTGTTGGGTCAAACCCGGATTCGGGCCGGCGCGCACAGGAGCGATGCTCTAAATACAAATTATGAGTTATGACAGAAGTATCGCTTTTATTTTCCTTCAAATCAAACTAATTTCAAAAAAATTGGAGGGGCTTCATTGCAATAAATTGAAAGAGGGACGTTTTAGTCGTTACCGCTCTCCATCTCCTTCTTTTCTTGTTCGTCACGGGGAGCTCAGAAGAACAGACCAAGCCGCCGAGCCGGAGCTGCCGTCTCCGACGAGGAGGCGTCATCTCCCATGCTCCATCCGTTCCCTCCATTAATTTCGGCAACATTCTTGACGTCATTTTCAATGGGTAAATGCAATTGATCTGTTTGGTATTGATAGATTAGGCATGATATTTTATTGATAAGGTTTTCAAGATTGAGAATTCGATTTTCCGCCATTGTTGAATGTGTTTTTCCGTCGGGTTTTCAGGCAGGAATCGATTCCCGCTCTGATATTATGTTTCAAAATATAAATCGAGACACAATTGTAGAGAATTTGTTTGAGGACTAAAATCTATATTTTATTTGAACTGTCTTTTGCAAGATTTTGTGCAAGATTTGTGTTCCATTTGCCCGCCTTTTCCAAATAAGGACCGATTCTTACACTTGTATAATAGATTAAATTATCCAATTCATCCATTCTTTAAGAATTATTCGTTGTCTGTTGAACATTAGTATGAAACTTTTCTCATCCCTGTCTTCTGAAAATTTCTCATTTGGTTGCGCGAGAATCTGTTATTGTAGCAGATATATCTCCTCTCGTATTTATGATGTCAAGTTTTGTTGGACCAAGTGAGTCGAAATGTAATATAACTTTGAGAAATTATCATTTTCCTATCACATTGATGATGTTGGCATTTTTTCATGCATGTATTGTATTCATAGTCTCTATTGTTTCAATAAAAGCACAACATAAATACTGTTGAACTTTATCAGATTGTGACTTGATGAGGTGAATATGCACGAGGTATGTCATTAGATGATACCAAGGAAAAATGTGTTCACAATTCTCAACAAGTTGGCAAATTGTTCTCTCTCTCTCCGTGTGTTTTCATTTTATGTAGAAATATAGGGGTTATGATGAGGTAGGACAAGTTGAAGCCCAAAGTGTCTCTAATTGTTGCATATTATTTTAGTATTTGACCATTTGATACATTTGTTTGATTGGGAGTTTCAGCTCCCATTTCTCACTGTTTTGAATCAAGAAATCATTCCATTGTGTAAATATAAATACCGTGTAACATTTAATAGGTTAAAATGTTTTTTATGTTTCAAGATTTTAGTGCCATTTTACCTTATGTCTCCTTCACAATTAATCTCATCTAGGCTGAGTCACCGGTGTAGTGGTCCATTTACCCGCCCTTCCCAAATGAGGACTGATTCTACACTCGTATAATAGAGTCAATTATCCAATTCACTCCTTCTTTAAGAATTATTGGTTGGCTGTTGATCATTAGTATGAAGTTTTTCTCATCCATGTCTTCTTAAAATTTCTCATTTGGTTGCGCGAAAATCTGTTATTGTAGCAGATGCATCTCCTCTCGTATTTATGCCGTCAAGTTTTGTTGGACCAAGCGAGTCGAATGTAATATAACTTTGATAAATTATCATTTTCCTATCAAATTGATGATGTTGGCATTTTTTTCCTGCAGGTATTGTCTTGACTGTCTCAATAAAAGCACAACATAAATAGTGTTGAACTTTATCAAATTGTGACTTGATGAGGTGAATATGCACGAGGTATGTCATTAGATGATACCAAGGAAACATGTGTTCACATTCTCAACAACTTGGCAGATTGTTGTGTCTCTCCCTCTCTCTCTGTGTTGTCATTCTATGTAGAAATATAGGGATCATGATGAGGTAGGACAAGTTGAAGCCCAGAGTGTCTCTATTGTTGTATATTATTTTTTAGTATTTGACCATTTGATACATTTGTTTGATTGGGAGTTTCAGCTCCCATTCCTCACTCTTTTGAATCAAGAAATCATTCCATTGTGTAAATATAAAAACTGTGTAACCTTTAGTAGGTTAAAATGTGTTTTATGTTTCAAGATTTTTAGTGCCATTTTACCTTATGTCTCATTCACAATTAATCTTATCTAGGACGAGTCACCGGTGTTGTGGTCCATTTGCCTGGCCTTCCCAAATAAGGACCGATTCTACTCTTGTATAATAGAGTAAACTATCCAATTCATTCATTCTTTAAGAATTATTCATTGTCTGTTGAACATTAATATAAAGCTTTTTCTCATCCATGTCTTCTGAAAATTTCTCATTTGGTTGCGCGAGAATCTGTTATTGTAGCAGATGTATCTCCTCTCATATTTAATCAAACAAGAAACATTTTATCGGACGAGCTTATTCTAGTGGGTACAATGGAATTAGACTGGACACTGAAATTTATGATCCCGATAACACTATTGAGTTGTTGGCTTGACTCACATAATACCCAAAGTTCGGTGGGTCGGGCCAAGCTGATCCGAAATACAGAAAAAACATAAAACAACACTAATGTCCATCATTCCAATGTGATATGCATGTTGATAGAGCGTTCCAGAGTTTTAGGGACCAAGTCCGTGACCTTCTGGACCCAAATTGGTTCTTTCAGCTCCTTCAACTCTAATAGCTCTTTTTTTTTTACGCGATCCTCCAATCATCTCCAACAAATCCCCAAAACATAGGGGCATAGTCTCGCTATTAGTTGTGCTGCATCGGTTTTGGGAGCCATTACTCCAAAAAAAAATTGAATTGGTAGAGTGAAAATGAAAAACTTGAGTAAGTGATACAACCACCCCTTTCAATTGACTTTACCACAACACATCATCAATATCATTCTCGCCTCATGTAGTTGCATCAAAATGAGGTCCATCGCACCCCGAAGGTCCATCGTTGGAACATGAGAAAAATAAAGCAATACATGTGATTAAGAAAAATTGGGCTAACTTTTTGGCACAAAAATCTTAGAATTTTTAGCCCAAAGCCCATATTTATTCACATATGATTTATAGATTTGCTTGTTATATATTCCTACATCTCATTATTCTGGCACATAAGTCTATTTAGGTCATTACATATAGCATGGTATATTTTATTTTTTAAATACAATTTTTATTCACACAATTTTAAATATAAAATTAGATTTTATCATGTACTTAGTTTTGTAGAATACTTGCAGGGATAGAAAAGGTTTGGCTGTGATAGAAAAGGTTTTGTAGATTTTATTCACACATCGAAGGTCCACCCTCTTTATAGTTTTGTGGAATATTTGATGTTTTGTTGAATATTTGCCGAAGATCCATGGATGGAAACTGGAGAGGAGAAAGCGCATGAGAAAATAAAAATGGCTATTGAAGTCTCTCTCTCCCTATCCTCTCAGGAATCGATGTGGAATTCTAAAAAAATAAAAATGGCTATTAAAGTCACTGGTAACGGTCTAATATATTGTTCGATAATTAAATAGTTCGTTAATTGTAATCTGACAAGGTTGATAATGCACTTTGATGTTAAGAATGAAGTCAAACCAGTGAACATAAGTTTGGTCTCATGGCAATTGGTTGATGCCAAATACTAGACTAGACTATATGGGAAGGAAATTCATATAAGGTATTTATTTATGTGACAGTGAAACAGCATAGGCCCCTCAAAGCCATTTAGAATCTAAACAGGTTTTTGACCATTAAAGTTCCTACAAACATAAAAACTAAATCTCACTTGTATCAAAAGCCCAAAAGTAGCATTAGCCAGAATCAAGTGGGTCAAACCGTGTATATCCTCGTTTTATATAGGTCAGTCGTGATGTATTTAAGCAGGAGAATGAATTGGATGAACCCCCCTCAAAGCCATTTAGAATCTAAACAGGTTTTTTATCATTAAAGTTCCTACAAACACAAAAACTAAATCTCACTTATATCAAAAGCCCAAAAGTAGCATTAGCCAAAATCAAGTGGGTCGAACTGTGTATATCCTCGTCTTATATAGGTCAGTCGTGATGTATTTAAGCAGGAGAATGAATTGGATAACCCAGAAAATGGTTGCCCAGCAGTAAGATAAAATTAAAGTAGGGATTTTTTTTACTTGAAACTGAATAAAGTGAACGCGGAATTTGATTTCTAGATCTTTATTACAAAATAAAAGGTCGCACCATTTGATCTATTATAAAATATAATATGACAATCACTTGACAACACGATAAATGGAGAGATATATCGATTTTGATAATACAAAATTAAACTTATCCCATTAACTAATCATAAGAACTTGTACCAAATCATTCAACAAACCAAAATTCATAAAATCGATTTAAGATCCAAATTAATTTATATCCAATAGTATGTTTATAATTTTAGTGAGTCATCTCAGAAAGATTTCTCTTAATTAATATGGTATATTGTTAGGACTCTCAGCTCATCTCCACTTGCCTAAATGCATGTCTGCACATAACATACTGATCTCACAACCCATATATTGTAAATGTAGTCTGTTACAAAAAGATACAATAAAATATGTCTAACTAAATCCAAAATTTTCCATCACAAAATATCATATATCAATGAGGCTACATATATAAACTCAGTTTCAATTTCTTTCCTGCACACACACACATATATATATATAGTTCTATGCTTCCAGCAAGTAGTTACCTTCACTCAAAGAATATAGAAAAACAAATCAATTTCATCAGTTCCGAGTTTGCCTCAACACCGCGTAGACGCCTAAAATGGCGACTAGCGCTGCTCCCGCTGCAAGGCTGCCGTAAGATTGAGACGATGCATCCCGTTGAGCGTACTGCGTGCTTCTTGAGTTGGATGCACTTTGACGATGCCGAGGCGTTCCTGAGTAGTCTAAATGTAGCCTTAATCCCTGCCACCACGATATGTTGAGTTCATTAGTATACATAATACAAAAAAACATGCAACTTATGTTGAATATACACATGTGAGTTGTCCCACATCGAAATTATGAAGTAAGAGAGATCAACATAAATACCTAGTGAGCCACTCTTCCTATCACCAATTGGTTGTAGGATTGAACCTCACTAGGGTTTGGTTGATCTTCCCTTCATGAAATAGGTACACTTCAATGAATGGGACCGTACCTAGCCCCCATAAAAATCTAACATGGTATCATAGCAGACCCCATGCTCGAGCCAATTAAATGTGCCGTCAGAGGTGACGGAGCATGGGTGATCCTGTTTTTTTTTTTTAAAAAAAAAACAAAAAACGAATGACTCACATGTGAGAGGGCGTGTTGAATATACACTAGGGTTTGGTTGGTCTTCCCTTCATGAAATAGGTACACTTCAATGAATGGGACCGTACCTAGCCCCCATAAAAATCTAACAACTTAGCGACGGGATAATTCGTCGCTAAATTAGCTGGTCGACAAGGAGTTTTTGCGACGGACAGAAATTCCATCTAACTCACCATGTCAAAATGTTTTAGCATTAACGCAATTCTTATAGAATCACGAGAGTTATAAGTGTCACTTGAAATTGTGATATCTTGTGATGAATAACTATTTATGCATGTCACATAATTTAGTGACATTTGAGGGTGTATAATTTGTAAATAAAAAATTTGTTTACATTCTTATATGGAATAAAAGTATACAGATGCATATGTGGATGTAACTTAATTATATTACACCTAAATACATAATAAAATTTATGATGCTTCTCTAGTTGAAACTAAGATCATGTCACTATTAGACATTTTTGTTGTTGTGGCTTAATATAGGTTTTTTCAGATATTTGCGGTGGCAATGTATTCAATGACGAGGTGCTACCTTCCAGCCGAGTAGCCTTGCATGGTGCACGGCTGCAATGAGGTCGCCATCAGATGCAAGGACAATTTTGTCCTTATCTTCGTCTTCGTACTGCCATAGATGAGAATGAGAAAAAAATTCAAGTGTGAGAAAGTTAGAGAGATGTAGTGAGGGGGCGTTTACTTTGAGGGATAGCATGAATTGATAAAAATAATCCAAACTAATTCACTGTTTACTTTGATGAATTGATTAATTTTGCACTTATTTGACCATCTTATCTTTTAAATAGTCAATTCTATGATTTATCAATATATCATATCACTCAAGTAAATGCCCCTCGAGTGATGAGCTTAAGTTTACCAGAATCTTTGGAAGGTTGTTGCGATCGATCTCAGCTCCTACTCTCTGGAGGATTGCTGTCATGAGCTCCGTCATGTTGCGTGTATCTGAAAATCGAACACCACAAGGAAAATCTATTAGGACCATAAGAATGAATTATTGTTGCAGTTTCTAGCATACGAGATCCTCTATTCCAAATTTCATTTCAACTCTATTCCCATATCACTCACAACGCTATATATAAATCAAGCCAGATCATCTACAGTCTTATTGTGCAACATTTCCTATCGCATCTACGTATTACCTGCGCATATCAAGTAAATTCAAAAATCTAGCAGAATTTCATCTATAAACGTTCTCACTTGTTCTCTATATGTACAAAATCCTACCATTTTTGTGAATTTCCCTAAGAAAAAATTGGTACATCTTAAAATTCTATTGATATGTTCATGAATATCCACTTGGCATCAAGCCAAATCCTCTATTACATCATTATTATGACATTTTCTATTGAAACCATGCATAATATTTTGAATTTTTCTTGACACACGTCAATTATCTATTGTTGCAATAAGTGATGTTGCACAGTGATAAATATATATTTTGTTTTGGATAGTAGTAGAAGGAAAAACTCACAACAAATGAACCTATGCATTCTTCCTTTCTTGTCTTGGATCTTGAAAGCAAAAACGTTGGCAGCAGAAGAATTTTGATGAAGAAAGAGAGCAGTCTCACCTCCCTCAGATTGCATCTTCAACGAAGCCACACTTGCAAAAAAATATGCAAAAATCAGCAACAAATCATCGGCAAGAATGATATGAGATCCCATGGTGGCACCCACCTCCGGTTCTCATCATCATCGTCAGGGCTTAACGCCATTGCAGAGTCCCAGAAGCTCTGAATCATGCTGCTTGCACCTTCATTGTCAAGTCCAGCGCTACCAACCTGTTAAAAATACAAGTTTTGAAGAATATGCAAAAGAGTTAAGTTCATTGTATTTTTTGCATTAGTAAAATTCGAACCTGACTTACAGTGTTTACGGCCGCATGCATTATATTAAGCACATCGATGACAGTTACAAGGACCCCGTCTGCATCGTTGCCGTCATGAGATTATTAGTCTCTAAACAGAACATTTATTTTGGGTGATTACTTTGGATATTTAAAACTACTGTAGTCTAATCTATCATATTTTTTTATGGAAGAATTTCGGGCTTCTTGGATCATGTAGTCATGTAAAGCAAACGTCCACTAAAGAGATGCAGATGAATGTCGTAAAATACACAAACATGAACTTTGGATTGTTTTTGGTTTCACACATAACCTTCAAACATAATTTAGAGTTACTGTGATTGCACCATGATTCACATTTTCGACCAAGTGAAGATAAAGAGGAAATGTCCATGTGAATGCATTTATCTGAGGTGACCAACATATATATTAATCTTTCACGATGTTTAGTTCGTTGAAAATGTGAATTATGTTATAATTGACAAGATGTAAGTCCATATTATGTTACATGATTAAAAAGTCGTATGCAGAATCAAAACGTGCCAAAGTTTGTATTTTACGGCAGTCATCATATTAAACATCGAAAAAGTACTTGTATAAGCTTTTATCAAAACAAGGTAGGTGTGTATCTACCTTTATCAACAACTATGAGGTGCATATACTTCCCTTCATGCATGCTATGAAGAGCCTCAAGTATAGAAGAATCAATTGATGAACATTCTGGATTTGCAGTCATCACCTATATATGAAGAATTACAACTCAAATCACTAGTCGATTAATTCAACCATTGCATAAAATTTGAAAGTTTAAAGCGTGTCTGAGTGTACCTTCTCCACTAGAGTGGTTTCTGTTGGAAGATTGAGAGCTATGACTCTCCTCACGATATCTCTTGAACTAAGATGAAATTCCAAGCACAAAAATGAAAATGCAAGAAGGAGTAAAATCCACATGGTTTATAATGCATATCTAAGTCAATTAATCTCATTATTTTGGGACATGTAGCTCACGTTAGTATTCCTTGAGGTTTGTTATCGACTGTTACGACGACGCAGCTTGCTCGTTGCTCATGCATCCTTTTTGCAGCAACTACCACAGTGTCAGTTGGATCAATTGTAGCAATTCTAATTATCACAAAATAAGAAGAAAAATTATCTTCTAACTAAAGGTCATATTGGCATAAGGAATTAATAATTAGTACAGGTAAATATATTACCTACTTTGTATTCTCAGAAATTATGGTAGACAAGGAGGGTTTAAATCGCTCTCGCAGTGTCTCAACGAACGTGTTGGGAGCTGCAAATTGGAGAACCAACATCAATAACAAATCTCGTATTTCGTTGATGACATCATATATATACAGATAAAGGACTAACCAGAGGCTGAGGTACCCCATTGTTTCTCAACACCTTCAACAGCAGCTGCAACGGCCTTCCCCTTCTCGGCTGCACGCTCCAAACGGGCGATGGCGTCGTACAAGCATTTTGTAATGTCAAGCAGCGAAATCACCTCACCATTTTCCACAACAGGGAGGTGTCTAAACTTTCCTATCAACAAATATCACCATCGGAGAAAATTAAGGCAACATGAATTTTGCAAATGTCAATCACGCTAATCCACTCAATTTTACAGAGTGGCTACCTTGAACCATCTTTTGGAGGGCTTCAACGGCAAGAGTGTCGGAGAGAACAAAAACGGGGTTCCTGGTCATAACCTTGGAAGCATGTGCTTCTTCCATGTTGAGCTCTCGAGCTATGACTCTTGTAGCTATATCCTTCATTGGCACAAATAGTATATGAAAGGAAAGGAGAAGAAGCAATAGGCATTGTAAATGAACTTGATACCTTATCTGTGAGGATTCCACAGAGCAATGCATTAGAATCAGTGAGCAACAAAGCATCAACTCTTCTTGCAGCCATCCGCTGACAAGCTTCTTTGATACTTGTGGTTTCAGGTACTGTCACGGCTCTTGACAGACGCAGTCTCTTCACCGTCCTCTCCCCTGACAATCCCCTGTTTCTATCAAAAACAATACTTTAGTACTTACACTAAAACTATTGTTTTTCTTCAAATGGAGCACCAAACATCATCTTGTAGCTAGACTGATATGTTGGTAATATTGATGTTGTCTCGACCTGTTAGACTCTCTGACACAACTCCCATTTTAGAACAGAGGATTTCAAGCAGAGACACAACTTACATACTAACATACTAAAGCAAAGAGAAAATAAGTATATTCTAAACTTCTCCATCTCAGATATAATACAAAGAATTTTTTGATTATCCACTATCACAATCGAAATTGCAGGTTTCGATGTCAAATGAATCTTATTCCTCAATCAAAAATTTTATAAATTGCCATTTTCTGCCAAAACACACATAACATGCAAGTCTTGCATTAGATTCCTCACTGAATGTATCACACAAAAATGCGAATGGAGGAATTAATATATACAAAGACATAAATAAATAATTAGAGAAGATACATGAAGCGGGGAGTGGATAGAGAAAGAGATTGAGATTTGCGGTGAGAGGGAGAGCCCATGAAAGCTCCGCCGCCTTCGGAGGCGGTGGCGGATTTCTTCCGGCCCTGAGACGGCGAATGCATAATCAAGGATGACAAGCTTCTCTTCGTGGACGATGGTAATCCCCCTTGACTCGTCGTCATTTACTCCGATGGATTCAAGAATGAATTAAATTAAATATTGATGAAATTGAAAACCACTAATTACTGAAATCGGGATGCATGCATGCAAAAATGGATTGAAATTACCAGGTGTGAGCAAGGTGTATTAACCGTGAAAATGGCGATTGTTACGAGCCAAAGAGGCAGGCTTGATGATGAATGTTGTTTTTCTTCTCTTTTCTTTTCTTTTTTTTTTTTGGTTTTTTTGTTTTGTTTTGTTTTTTTGTTTCTGGGGAATTAGCTTGGTTGTTTTGTTTATGGGGTTGGAAATGGAGAAGGAATGGGAGAACTCAAGCCTTGATGTTTTCTTTCTTTGGGAGGTGCATCCATTGTTTTGTTTCTTCATGGAAAGAAAGGAGAAGGATTTTCATTTTATTCAAAAAATGCTTCTTCTCTTTTTTTTTTTAAAGTGCATTGATTTTGTTAAAAAAACTAAAGAATCATTCATTAATAGTTAATACTATATGTATTATATTGATTATGCTATTGTTTCTGTAGTGATCATATAATTTTCACTATCCATTTTGTATATTTATATTTGAGAACGAGCGAACAATATAATTTGAATCGTAAATTTATCTGTCACACAAAAAGTTCATATATCTTCAAAATTACAGAAAATTTTGTTATGCTATAATCAATGATTCCGATTAAAAGAAAACTACAAATCAATTGTTATAGCCATTAATTGTATCCATAGCGCATGCGATATTCCTTCTCGATCGCTGCTTCAAGGTAAGTTGTGGCAAATTAATTACGTATAGCACATTTATTACTTATATTGTCCTCCAATAGAATTTAAGATGATAATACAAGTAGATTAACTTTCGTAAGATATTGTTGCACTCTTCTTTTGAGTAGATTAATGCACTTTCATAATTGTGTAGCAGTGTAATATATATATTCTCTTCGGCTACAACAAAAGTTAAAATAAAAATTTCTTCGCCTAATTATATGGGCCCTGAGGATTGTTTTAGTTGGGCCATATAAAAATAAAAATAAGAATAAAAATAAAATAAAATTGAACTGGATAATTATTTGATTGAGATTATAGTACAAGGATGAAATTATGGTCATTAGTTTATTACTTTATGATAGAATAGTAAAATTATGGTAATGTAATCTAATAATAAATTAACATATACCTAAGAAGTGATATACAGAAACCCACTTATGTGTGTATATATATTACATAACGAGCTTTTGTTTTACAAAAGATCTTATATTTCGAAGCTATTAATGTGCTATAAGTATATTATACATCGAGATTGACTAAAAAATACTTATTATAATAAAAACTAGAAACCAATTTTAGCTCTTATATTATGAAAATCTATAATGGATTTATAATTTTATTTAATGAATTCATGATCTTGAATTTGAATTTCATAGGGAAACGAGAATTTCATAGTTCATAATTTTTATTTCAAAATGGGTTTTTAGCCAAACTTTTTCCATTAGGTACACATCATTATCTCCCCTAGCACAAGAGAATATTACTTGTGCAACTATATAATGAGTATAACTGTAAAGTAGATAAATACCCAAATTAAGATAGAAGGTGAACATGTAATAAAACTAATAGCAGAGAGCATCTTAGAACCCTAGATCCAAAGCAATCAAGATCCGTTCCTTCCAACTAAAGAAACAAAACCCTCCTTTTCAAAATCTTTAAAACATCAAGTGATCAACACTAAACAAGAATCCATTTGATCGGAGACAAGGATGTTGGATTGGGGTCCCATTCTAATCGGCCTGTTCCTATTCGTTCTTCTGTCTCCGGGAGTCCTGTTTCAGATACCGGGCACTACCCGACCCGTTGAGTTCGGGAACTTCACCACCAATGGCAAGGCTGTGATGATCCACACTCTCATTTTTTTTGGAGTTTTTACTATTCTTATTATGGCAGTACGTCTTCGAATATACATGGGCTAGCTACCTAATTAAATATTTTTTTATGTATGTTTGTGTAATTTAAGTCTTGCCTTGCTGTTTGAATGGAAAATATTGTGGCATTGTTTTTTCTGTTAATTACTTATGATCGAGCGTGTATATCTTGATTATCTACATTCTATAATGTACTGTACATATTTAGTTCCACCTCCTATATATCCTATGGATGTTGGTATTTCAGATATTGTAATTAAAAGGACATTTTTTTTAGATTTGCCACAATATTTTTTCAATTTTAACACGCATGATGAATATGAATAGTTTTTGCTAAATTTGTCATAATATACAAAAAAATTATTGGAGTATTTTAATAAAATTTAGTATTTGGATAATACTAGCAAATGCTTAATATCGTTCTTTGTGAAATGGGGTGAGGGACGAGAGTGTAGACTTTTTTTGCTAAAACAAGAGCTTTTTTTACAAGAATATTTATAAATTAGCTTAGTATGACTGTGACAATATATAAATCCAGCTTTTGTTCCGCTCCAAATAAAACCAAAAATATTTTTATAATATTTAAATTCCCAACTTGTTTATTTATCATAAAATATGGGCCTTCGAGAAATCAAATTTGTTTATGACATTGCAGTCCTGGACTGTACATATTCTTACACTATAATTTTGACGAGTTCAATATATATGGGCTTCCAAAGGTTTCATGACTATTTCGTTTCTCGTTACAAAAAAAAGAGAAGAATAGAGAAATCTAAAAATAGAAAGCAAACCACTTTGCCAAAAGCAGTCATCCAATTCACGGTAATTCCAAATAAAAAATTACCTAACAAGGAAACCGCTCATTTTAACTTTTCTTTTCCGTAATTAAGTTCTATTTCATCTCTTGGTCACTTGTTTCATCTCACTTGATTCACAATTTCATTAGAGGAAATCCTAAAAAGACCTAACAACATACCGCAATTTGTGAATCTTGTAACCTTTAAGCAAGTAATTAAGTTATCAATTAATGCTCAGAAGTTATACTCATTTTATAATTTTAATATGATATTTGAAATGTTGCAATAATGTCACAATATTTCAATTTATTATAAAATTATAATATACCCTCAATCTATCTTATCACTGGATTGTTGGCATGTGAAGAGTAATACTAACAAAATCGAACTATTGAGGTCATGAAATTGCACTTTGGCGGCGTCGCATTTGGTGATGCATGCCATGTCATTCAGTGATAAAATTTTGGGAGTGTTAATTTTTTACCTAATTAAAATATTATGGTGACATAAATATTTCAGAAATCAATGTAAAATTATAAAATGGTAGAAAACAAGAGTATTAATTAAATATTCTTTTAAAAAGACAAGTTCTTTATTGTCAAATAATCTTTAGAATTTACAAAGCTCTTGGGTGAAGTCTAAATCTGATATGCCACGATCAAGAACGACTAATAGACGCTGCAAAGCCGACTATATGCCAAACACAAATTGACAACCTGATGATTCCATAGAATACAAGATTGCATGAGAAGCCCTAATTAACCCAAGTCCTTTTCATCATCCTTTTCTCCGCAGTGTTGAAACAGTAACTACTACAGAATAAAAGACTCTCAATAAGCTCAGCTCGCCAACCTTCATTGGCTTTTGAGCGTTTTTTATCAATCGAAAAAAAAAAGACTCTCAATAAGAGTGCAAATGTCCTCAAATTAAGTGTCAACCATCTTGAAGAAAAGTGACATTTATTACTTCTCACTAGAAAATGTGAATTATTCAAAAAAAAAAAGATAATATATTTTTGATGAAAAGTAACAATGTTAGATCTATCTGCACCGTGCTAATTTTATTACTGAAATCCACCTTATTAACTTTGCTCAATATGGGGAAAATTTCACCCCTCTTGTATACACCCTAACATATAAAAAAAAGGTTTAGTAGTTTGATTTATATCCTTAATCTTCACAGAAGAATATTGTGAAATTAATATATTTCAACTTTAGAAAAAAGTGGGATAAGAGCACAAAGTTGATTCCAACAACATTAATAGATGTGCACCAGCAAAGCAGACTAATATGGACCACCATGTCTTTTCGATCATGAGCTTAAGTAATGTAGGTGGAGTTGAATTCCGATCACCAATAAAATCATCCAATTAGAGCGTGATTTTGGTTGATTTAAAGTTTTTCTTGACATGTTTTACCCTCTATACTCATACCACTTAATCACATGTGTCGGTTTCACCCAAAATTAGAATGCACCACCACAAATATGCACCACTGAAGAAATCATACCTTATCATCTTGCATCATTCCAGTCTAGCTATATTAATCTATTTAATATCATAATTAATGGTAATAATAATTATCGTACACATCTTGAATTTTACTTATTACACGAAGACTATACAATGAGTTGGAGAATATAAAAAAACAAAGTCGAATCTAGTACGAGAATGAGGGAACTTTATGCATCAGATTTTGGGTGGATTTATAATGGCTATCGTGTCTGTTGGCACATATATACCAAAGGGGACCTTAGTACGATGCAAACGTGTCGACCTCATAGCAAAAGTAAAACATACACGTTAAAAAAAAAACAAGTAAAAAGTTTATAAATGCAAGCTTTTAATCTAAGAGCAGGGAACACTTTGACGAATCAAGTTAGAGAATTGAAGAATCAAGTTTTAATTCTCCGAGGAATAATTTGACGAATCAAAGTTTAGAGTGGATAGTCGGTCAATTTCTTTTGAAATTGTGTGAAAAGTTTATCTTCTCTCTCGTAATTCATTATTTCTAAATATATATAATTAACTACAAAAACGATGTTTTTTTTATGGACATAATAATTTCTATATCATTATTGGTCTGGAATTTGGGTTAAGGAGTAACGTATGGTAATGAAAATTGAACCGAGCTTGACGATGAAGTATAGCTTAGTTGATAAGACACTTCTCCTTCAACCAATAAGTAGGGAATTCGAGTCGCCACGGAATAAATGGAGAACCATTATTGGTCATCTTAGAAAAAAAAAACGAGCTTTGAAGAATTGCCTCTCCAATGCATGTTTACCTGAAAAATAAACTGCACCATTTCGGTGTGAGTTTTGCACCAAAAATGGTGCAAATTTAGCATTTTCTTTTCCTCCAACTCCAGTAATTCAATTCACATTAAAATGAAAATTTCTAAAATATTTGGTTCATATCCAATTATCAATATCTTAAAATAAATATATAACATGAACCAACTTTTGTGCAAGTCAATAATGTTGCACCAATTTATTTAATTTTGTTAACATTATTATAATTTGGTGGTGGACAGATCTATGGACTTGGTTAATAGTGTAATGCTGCACGAAATCTGGCGTGTTGATGTTGTAATTGAGTTGCTTGAGTTAAATAATGCAGTAGCTCATATTTGAGGCCTTATATTTGGCACTAGTCAATGGATTTCAGGAATTTTGGACCTATCTATTATATCATTGTGTCCATCCATCCAACTAATCGTAAACCTATTGTAATGCGTCGTAGCTTTCTTTATAATAAAGGAACAAAAGTATTGTTTGATCCCCAACTTGTTCTATAAACTCATTTTGTATGAAAACCAATATCATTAGTAATTCCTAATGTTCTGGAAAAAAAAAATAGAATAATAAAACAATCTCTGTGAGTTTAAATTTTAAGCACATGATTTCGATTATATTTATAAAATTCGACATTAATATTAAAAGTGATTTTCTCACTTTGTCTCACCATCACATGAATCTTGATAAAGATAACACCAAGAATATATAAATGCATGCAGAAGTACCAGAGAGGTTGCTAGTTTCACGTGCCAAAATTCACTGATTAATACTCCCATTAAAATGTGATACATTTTTGATGGGATAAGTTTTAATAAATTATTAGATTTTGTAATAGAGAAAAATTACATCAAAGAAAAATAGGTAAGTGCAAGTAAGTTTTGATGGTAGGTCATAATTAGATTTTTCATAAATAAGAAAATATGTGAATGTATATTATATGAAATGGATATCACTTTTTACCGAAAAATAAAATTTGTACACTTTCTATAGTGTATATTCTTAATAGATGAGAGAGTATTTTATATCATAAAAATTTGTGTCTCTTAATTTACCATGAGACAGGTCAAGTTTCACATCTAAATTTATATTCAATATCACATTTTTGAATTTTATTGATATCTATAATAAGAGAAAATATAAATTTACATAATTGTACATACATAATACTTTTAAATTTTTATTTTAAATCTTTATTTTATTACTAATTATATTATTTTTGTACTAAATTGCCCCTGTTATATTTTCAAAGATATGATTGAAAATTTTGTTTGATAGATCTTCAAACAAAGCCATAAAATTGATTTGGAGATAACTATGTAGATATCGAATGGAAAAATTAATCTTTTCCTAAATCTGCAGATATTTAATTTGAAAAAAATATTTTTTCCTAAATTATTACAGAAGAATAAATATGTAATATATTAATTTATTTTAAATTAATTAATATTTATAAATTAATTTAAATGTAAAATATCTAAAAAAAATCTATTATATATGTACAATTTATATACATTTATCACTACTCTTATAATAAATATGTAGTTTGGGTTTGAACAAGATCTTAATTAGCTTTACGGTAAAACCGTATCACATAAGATTCACTTTTCTTATATTTATGTGGTCTTAAAAATTATATTTTAATCCTTTGATTTATTATGTATCTTTTATGATTTTTCATTTAGTACTTTTCTTTTTTCTTTTATTTAGCAGAAATTCCTCCATAGCTTGTGTGTTGTTTATTTCGTTCAATATTTATGCCAGCTCAGTGTAAACTTTTATTATTTATTTTTTAATAAAAGGTCTGAGGTTCAAATTCCACTTACGTGCAATGTAATATATATTTTCAGATTATAGTGGTATCACATGTAATTATATAAAAATTAAAAAATTAAAATTCACAATTAACCCTCGATAATTCACGAACTGATATGTAACCAATTATAAATTATAATTTTGTTCAGTACAGTCGAAAAAGTATAATATTAAAAATATTTTGTTTTTATGAGGTATGTATGATGAGCATATCTTTCTTAACTTATCAAATTGCGAAATCACTTTAAGAAAAATGCTTATGGTGAGATGTACTTACAAAAATTATACTATTTTTTTTTGGTGGCCATCGTGAAATATAGGGTCTTGTAAATATTTTAATAAAATAACAAATTCGTCGATAATAGAAAAAAATATTAACCGAGTTTATTTGCTTTTTAAAATAGTCTTACAAATATCTTACAAAAAATTAAACAATTTATAATCATGTAATGGAGAAGCATTCTAAACCTTTTTTAGAACTTATTTTCTTAATCTTGTCAATTCAAATATTTCTCCTAATTGTGACCAAGTTGATCACAACAAATCAAAGTGTCGAGATAAGAATTAAATTAGACATGATCACAAAAGTTGATTTTTTTTCTTGTCCAATAAAGAGTACATAAATAATTTGTAATCCATGCAAATAGCCTTATTTCACACAACAAAAAGAAAAAATGGTAATTATTTATTGCAGTGAGTCAAATATAAGTTGGGTTGTTGGACCCAACACATCCAATCCTACCTCTCATCAATCAATCAGTGAGTGGATCATGAATCGTGGAGACGTGTCGAGATCCTATCTGGGGCTCTTATTTTCTTAATGCGCTACGTTTCGTTCTGTCATTGCTGCTGCCAACAGCCTCCTCAACTTAAACCTAAATCACCGTATATATTGTTTAACTGGTTTTTATTCTATTTTTATGAAGATTATGATTCTTGATCCAAAGAGTTCTTTTTGGGGATTAAGTCCAGAGTTAAGGATTTTAATTTCAACTTTGTCTTGGTTTGGGTGCGGTTAGATTAGATAAATTACCGTATTATGTATTTTTAATTAAATGTAATTTTCTGTAAATGGGAAATATCATTTTAAACCCCAGCTAACTTATATAAATTTCAGCAAGAATTTCAAAATAAATTAATAATATAATTAAATGCACGAATGATCATAACACTAACAAAAATATTCTAAAAAGTCAATTTTTAGCGTAAAAAAAGCTAGCTCACCACATTCCTACATAAGTTTTAAATAAATTATACTCGTACAAAAGATGAAGTGAAAACGAAACTATGACATTTCTCCGCAAAACTTCGCTATCAATGCTCCAAAATTGTACATCTATCATCCGACAGATGCTGACCGATGAGTGTGCCGATATGTTCGATGAAATATCTCCATGTTGCGTAATCAACAAGGCGGGATTTGATGGGAGAGAAAGCATGTCGTCACTACACCTCAACCCACAAAAGAAATTTATATTTTCCCACTCTGAAATACTATTTAGTATTCGGCAAGAGCGGGGAAGATTAGTGGGTAAACTTGTAATTGCTTCCTATGATATGGGGGTTGGTGATGCCACAATGCCTTAAGTTTTTAACAAAGTTTTTATGCTCTACTTAAACTAAACTAAATCATCAAGTGAGAAATTTTACCTACATCTTTGATTTGGGTAATAAACAAACAAAGCTTGTAAAAGACATATTTATACCTGATCTAACCATCATTCTGATCTAAAGATAGATCGAAAACATTTTGCAACATGCTGAATATTTAAACTGGGCTTAACGCTAAATTGGGCATCTGAAGGTGCAGTACAAAAAAAAATAAAAAAAATAAGTCATCTAAACTACTATTCATCTTTTTCTACAGGAAAAATAGAGCAATAAGCAGAGATTGCGAAAACTTGCAGAAAACGGCTATTAAAACCTTGCAAAACTTGATGAAGATGAAGAATATGGCAATACGTAATTTTTCATTTTATTTAAGTAATATTAAGATTTAATTATGTTGTTTTTCAATTTTAATTAAGTAACTTTAAGATTTGAATTGTATAATTTTAGGTTTAAATTAAGTAATTTTGGGATTTAAATTATGCAATTTTCGGTTTTAATGAAAATCATATTTTTTATAAAAATGTATTCTTAATTAAATTGTATTTTTATTAAATTATATTTTTAATTAAATTATATTTTTAATTAATTACAATATAAAATAGTACATTATATGAAATAAAAATGCATTAGAAAAATAGGAATTTGAAAAAATGTACTATAATTGTGTTGTGCTTCATAGTGCTCTATGATTATGGGTGTAGGAGCACATAATGCGTTTATGTGTAAAAGTAGTTGTAAGACTCAAGTATTGTAATTGTATTGTGTTTCATATAAGCACCTTGTTGTTAATGCCCTAATGTACAACATAACCGCAACGCGGAAAATGTGTTCTTGCGTTTGTAGTCTTCATACTGCGAAGTCTACATGATTATGAAGACTGCAGAGTTTTCATACTATTCAATTTTGGGTTATTTGTCTATAAATTATTAAATTTTTACCACCTTTTGATTTTACATATCATCTTTAAAATTTGTATGTAAATTACTCAAATATTAATTTCTTCTAATTTTGCAACCCTAGAGGGTTTCAGTCAATGCTCATGCTAACATGGATAGCCGGAAAATTGAGGTGATATAACCGGCGCTAAAATAAAACAAAGCCATTGTGACGGATCATTTTTCACGTCAATTTCCCGGCTATCCATGTCAGCACGAACATTGACCAGAATCTTTTAGGATTCCAAAAACAGATAAAATTAATAGTTGATTATTTACAAATTTTAAAGTTAATATGCAAAATCATAAAGTGATGAAAGTTTAGTAATTTACAAGCAAATAATCCTATATTTTTTGGTAAAATTGCAAAGTTTTGCTTGATACATAGTGTTGTCTCTTTTTCATGAGTGTGCGTTCTAGATTTAAGTAGAGATGTCAATCGGTCTATTTATTTGTGCTCAGGCCAACTCTATCGGATTGTTAAACTACATAGTATTTATGTTTTAATTCTTTTTAGGTTATACAATTGATCACTAAGCCTATATTTTAATTTCATATTATATTTTAACAGTTTTATGTCACATATATAATGAATATATGAAATACAGAGTCCCAAAATAACGATCAGTTATGATTAACTTATGCTATAAATCATTCTTTTTCTTCTTGTCGACAAATATAATTGGTTTAGAATTAATTTTACATAAAGTAACATTTTTAGCGTCAGAATGAGCATCTTGATTAGGCTCACTAGCTACCACTATCTTAACCGTGGAATATTACATCCAATTACGTGATTTACTTATTACTTATTTAAGGAAACCAAATGTAAAGTTGACATGGTAGTTAATGACGACATAATCAAAACAATATGATTCAAAATTGAAGTCGAATTTTCTATTTATTTGAAATGCCCTAGCTACCGAATAATTATGCAATCCCGCAACTTCATAAATTTGCTACCCTACCGAAAGACGGATAAATGGATAGATATGATACTAAATAAATATATCCTATGTATCAATTTATGCAATAAAAAGAAATGCATGTTTTTTTTTTCTACTTGGGAAAGGATGGTAGTATCTCGATTTTTAGAAAGAAGGTTTTCCACGCTCAAATATTCATGAAGGTATAAAAAAAAATTTTAAGTGCCATCATTTGGTCAAGTTAAACGATAACTAGTGTGTTCTCTTTGTTAGAAAATAGTGGAAAATATATAATTTCACAAAAATTTCATCATTTTCACGTGTTTTGTAGGATAGATAATTTTCTCTAACATAATAGGAAAAAATTGGGCAAACCCCTTTTTTTTAATTTCACTCAAATTTATGTTTAATATTATTATGAGGTATTCATGTTTAAAATGTAATAAAAAAAATACAAATATTTTTTTATCATATCTTCTCTTATAATAAATTTGCCAACCAAAAATAATGCACCCTCACAAGTCACGGATATGGATCCAGTGACAGTGACGTAAAAATATGGTACCGTTGCATGATTTTTCGTAATCCATCTTCATCTTAAATTTTTGAGGATAATTCCAGACGCTTAATTAATTTTAGACTCAACAATCTAATTTTAGGTTATGTTCCCTTAAAAAGATATATACTGTATTTCGTAAAATTACTCCACAAAAAGACGCAACAATGTTTTATTTATACTAAAATTGAACTTAATTTTGTCTTCTTCTTCTTACTCCACAAAAAGACGCAAGAATGTTTTATTTGTACTAAAATTGAACTTAATTTTTGAAGTGATTCCCCCTCAAGTTTAAAAGTAGACCTCATATATAAACCGACATAAAAATATAATGAAAATATGTAGCAAAATATCATATATAGCTATGAAATAAATTTAAAACATGGACTAAAATATTCCTGCTTTCCTTATAAAATATCATTTTTTTCTTTTTAATTCTTTTTCTTCTTCTTTTTCAAAAGCATAGCTTAAACGCTCGCTTCGAGTTAGGAAAAAGTGCCTTATTTTAGTATAAAATTTGAAAGACAGGAGATTTGAATTTCAGATCAAGTGTATCTAAAAATCATCAACTTAGACAACGCAAACATTATTATATGATTAATTATGCATGTGATGACCATAAAAGGAAATAGAGCTGTCCAAAACTGATAAGCTTTTAAAAGCGACCTAAATATTTTTAAATATTGGAATAAAAATTGCAGTTTTCGCATTTTATCGTTTGAATAAATTTGTGATATGATAGTGATTCATCGGATTCTTGTCAGCTCCAACTTATCCTCATAACTTTAAACTGAAAATATTTAGTATTATTAAAGTCAATCTTCTGACCTAATATTTTACTTGAATCCTCTGTGGTGCATTCTTAATTATTTTGACTGCGTTATCACCACTTGATTGGCCTATTCTTATGAATTTTGTTTCGATATTACTAAAAAAAAAAAAAAATTATCCTTAGTTTAACTATTCTTTTATTAGAAAGTTTTGATCATAATTCAACATTTTTGGTCTAATTGGGTCAACCTGTTTCCGAGCAGAATTGATATTACACCTAAAATTGTTTCCATCATTGGTCCAAAATGACAATAAAATTCATATTTTTTTATTACCAAAAATCAATAACCACCGAGAGATTATATTAGAGTACTCCTAAGGTGTTGGATTCACCATTATTATACCAAAATAATGACTCCCTATATACTCAATTGTAATACATGTGCTTATAATAATGTCTATCAAGAATTTCTATTTGATCGTGGTGACCAACTTTTCTAAAGGTAATCATCTCCGGCAACATATAATTTTATTTTAGATTTCTTTTTATCAGTACATAAGTCATGTACATATACACGACGTAATAAAAACGGACTAAAATATCAGATACCCTTCCAACATCTGGCTACACTAAAAAGCTCTTCTTCTTCTTCTTCTTATTTTTTTTTCTTTGAGAAGACTAATTTGGTATTTTTGTTAGCTAGTTTGCCAACGAGATAAAGGTTTTTTGAAACTCTATCTAATGAAACCTTGCAAGCTCAAAAAGGCCTGCCATTTGAGTATGGATTAAAAGTTATAATATTAGTGTTATTGTTAGTTTGATGATAGAAGTGCAACTCAGTTAGTAAGATGTTTTTTCTTCAATTAGTAAGTGGGGAGTTCAAGTCAAATTTTTTTTTATGTCTCTGATTATATACCTTTAAAATTTTTATTACAATTAGCTTGTTAAAATAATCAAATAGTGGAGAAATAGAATTGATTTTTATTCTGCATGTGCAGCTATGTTTTAGAATCAGCTTAAAACTTTGTTAGGTAAATTTTACCAAACAACTATATATCTCGAGTCTCAAGATTCACAACTTTTTTTTCTTCTCAGTGGCGTACAGTAGATGAATTGTACATGTTTATTATGGATTTTTAGTGGGTAGATAAAAATCAGGATTTGAACTTTGTAAGGTAATAACTTTTAATTTATGTTTTAGAAGTCGATCTTGATTAATTCCTTCTATAATTATTTGTTAGTGTATTAAATATATTTATTTGTCCGCTAAGGATTGATCAGCCAATGGTAGAGTGGTATCTCCGAGACAAAAAGTCCAAGATTCGAATATCATCTAATTCTTTTGAAATACTAATATTTAGACGTGTATAAACAAATAAAATTCACTTATTAAAACTAATTAGTTCTATCTTAATACTAGGACATCTTAAGATTAATTGATTTTATGATATTTATATCACTTGTATTGCTACTAATGAAACTACTATGCAGCACTATCAAAATATGACCGATACAAAAGATATGTTGTGAGGTTATCATGGCGAACTTTTGATATTTGTTAACAATATTATGAATTGTGTTTAATTAAATTTTTATTAATTTGAATAGTATACGAAATGAATAGACTGTTGCGAAGGACACCGTGTCCCACCAAAAAGCAAAGCCCTAGTTTGTGTCGTAAGACTCTGCGTAAGACTCTAGTTTGTGTCGTAAGACTCTGCGTCACGCATTTTTGTTTGATGCCAATATTATCAAAACAAGATTCTCTCTCTCTCTCTCTCTATCTACACGCCCGCTATATAACCTGCATGGGACTAGAACATCCTGTGTAGACATGCCCTGTCTTTGCTTTCTCTTTTGTTTAGCATTCCAAGTGAATCACATTATACACATTCTTCATTAGTTATTTTGGTGAAGAATTAGTTAACGTATAACTGTTGAACATTGAAAAAGAAAAATGGGGAGAGGGAAAGTAGAGTTGAAGAGGATAGAGAATGCAACAAATAGGCAGGTGACATTCTCAAAGAGGAGAAATGGTCTGTTGAAGAAAGCTTTCGAACTTTCCGTGCTGTGCGATGCTGAGGTTGCTCTCATCATCTTCTCACCTTCTGGAAAGGCATACCAGTTTTCCAGTCACGAGTAGGTTTTCTGCTTCTACAAATTCTTTTCATTTTTTTCATTTATATTCAGGAAAAATGTTGAACTATATATTAAGCTCTCTCAGCTTTCAAGATTCTGACCACATTTAATTTGACGAACGGTTTTTGTAATGACACGTGTCGTTTTTGTGGCCTGCAGGATAAAAAGGACAATTACAAGGTACAAGATTGAATTGGGAATAGCCAAAACAGATGAACAAGGCATCACATCCATGGAGGTATCTTCTACCTGCATTAATAATTAATATTTAATATTTATTTATGTTGAATTTAAAGGGTTAACTGGTTTATAATGCACAAATTTGCCCCGGTTCTGGTTCTGTGAGTGACTTTCAGATTCAGACTCTACATTGGAGGTGAAAATCATTTCATGACAAATGTAAAACTACGTCGTTCGTTGCATTAAATAAAATTATGCCGTTTTGTATGGCGGGGCGCGCGGTGTGTCGACGTTGACAATTCCGATTGTCATCGGAAAATGAAATTAGGAGAAAATTAAAAATAATATAAATTTCATGCATGTATTTGAGAACAAAATTTAAAAGTTGTGTACAAAATCAAAATTGGGGCAAAGTTCGTATATTTTAAACCATTAACCCAAATTTAAATTCATAACATTTTTTTAAAGTTTTTTATTTTGCAATTTTTCTTTATAAAGGGAATTGTGGTGAAAGACATCAAACTGATTAATTATGCAGGTGTGGAGAAACGAAATTGAGGACTTGAGTAGAACAATTGAGGCTCTGGAAGCAAGAGAGAAGTACGTATTCGTACCATTTCTTTCTCTGTCAACCTCGATTATTAGCTTAGTGTAAGGGTTTGATGGAGAAAAAACCATTTTGATTTAGTAATGATAAATTATACCCATAAATGTAGAAATTATTTATTTTTTGGGTGAATGTCCAATTTTATTTTATTTTTGTTGAAAAATACCACTTCACCCTCCAGCATGATGCACAAAATTTGAGTGTGGTGCACGATTACATGATCGCAGGAACAACATATATGTCGTGCGTTTGTGTACTAGTCCAAATCCAAGATTGAATATACAGATCTCTTTGTGCATTCACGAACAGTTGAATTAACGCAATTTCAAAAAATGAGGGTATATTTTTTTATAAAAATGGGTAGAATTTGTCGATACTATAGCAAAGTAAGTAGGATCCCAGTTTAGCTCATTGTTGAAAAATAAGACTTATCCAAATTTATGATTCTTACATACATTCAAAATATTACAATTACAATGCAACAACCTAAATTTTGTTCAATTATAACATATCTAACATCTATTTGAGCTTTTTACAAGAATTTTATAAATGAAAATTATACCTCAAGAAACGGATT
This sequence comes from Monilaria moniliformis, assembly GCA_034509125.1. Taxonomy (NCBI): domain Eukaryota; kingdom Viridiplantae; phylum Streptophyta; class Magnoliopsida; order Caryophyllales; family Aizoaceae; genus Monilaria; species Monilaria moniliformis. Next base: position 26,658 of record JAYDZE010480889.1, read on the forward strand.
CATGTGGAATTTATCCACCTTAATTCGTTCTTAAGGTTCCCAGCACCTCCCGGTTTATCCATCTTATTGATGAAACGAGATGTTGTAATTGCAAAAAAAATTAAAGATAATATCTTACAAATCATTTAAAAATCTAATTCAAATAAACCTTAATTAATAGGATGTCCCATATTAGCTGAAAAATATGTTTAAAAGGGTTTATCAGGAGCAATCGAGTTAACTAATTCTATTTTATTTATAGACATTTTGCTGGAGAAAATCTTTCTGGATTAGGCATGAAAGAATTGAAGCAATTAGAGCGGCAATTAAGAGTTGGAGTCGAAAGAATTCGCTCTAAAAAGGTATAACTGTTAATATTGTTTATCAAAAAAATTGGTTGTTTCAATTCGCGGATAAGGTTTATCTAAAACTCGTCATTGGACAATCATGAACTTCTTAATTAAATAAATCTTTGAGGACATGTTGCATATATTTACGGTTAAAATTCACAAATTTTCATTCAACAGAGACGAATCATAATGGAAGACATAAACTATCTGAAGAAAAAGGTATGCTTCAGAAAACAATTTCCAAATTTTATTTAGTTAACGATGTAATCATTGTAAATGTACCTAATATGTACATTGTATGCAGCACAAAGACCTTCAAGAAGAAAACACTAATCTCCAAAAGAAGGTGACTATTTTAAACTACTAATTAGAAGATTTTGCTACTAAATTATTGTTAGAAGAATTAACTATTTATCACCTTCATTAATTACTAATTAAGAGATTTTGTTTAATTCTGTTTGAGGTTAAGCTTCACGAGCTTCAAGAAGCCAGCACAAGCTCTATCATTTTAGGATCAGATCCACCCAGAGTATTCCAAAGGTACGAATATATAGACGATTTATTTTCATAATACCTTTTTCTCCTATTTTATATTATATTATAGTTTCATTTTTTCTTCCGGATACACGAGACCATACTGAAAAGGTGGAATTAGGAGTAAAGTAATAAATATATGTGGCAGTAAGATTTAGATTTTTGATTAATACTAGATTTGTCTTAATTGGGAAGCACAAAAAATATTATATGGATACGAAATTTGAAATTATAATTCCTTTTCTTTTATATTAATAAAATAATTAATAATAATTTATTATTTTCTCTATGCAGTGACTCAAACCCATCACATCCTATACGTTGGAATGGGTCACTTTACTAATAAAGTGTAACTTTATTGTCAAAATTAAAATTAGAATTTTTATGGTTATACTATGCTAATCAAATAATAGTAATATTTTTTTTTTAGTAAATTCATGTTATGTAATAATTTAGTTGCATAAAATTATAAATCTACAAGTTTAGTATAAAATAGTACATTTGAGGTGTTTTTGTTATATAGAGATAATCCATTTGATATTAGAAGTGGGAGATGAACTTTTTACTATATAATTGAAATAAACATATTCAAAATGTGTGTATGTATCATTAAAAAATATTCGCACATAGTTCCAACAAAATTTAGTATATATTACACATAAAATTAGATCATATGCAATTGTTTGCTATTTTGTATTACACACGCATAATATTATTTTTATAATTATTACGTTGATTTTTTTATAATTGTAATGTAATTTATTGTCGACTAAAAATATTTACAAAACCATATATATGAAAATATTTACAAAACCATATATATGAAAAAGTTTACATGGATAATTAGACATATTGAGAAATTAATTTAGATATAAATAAAAAGTTTTTCTCTGAACTAAAATATACTCGTTCATTTACAAAATAAATTTAAATTACATGCAAATCATTAACAGCATTGTCCCCGATAATGTTTTAGTTAAATAGTATATAAATAAATGTACAAGTAAATAGCATAAGGTTAGTGAGATACATATAAAAGTGTACTGATTTTGTCATCATTTGTTCAAGTATGAGAAAAAAAATGTTATTTTATATTTTCTAAAAAATGGCATTTCGAGTTTACTATTAAGTGATTCAAAACATTTCATTTTGTGAAAAAGAAAAATTGTTGCATCTAAATAAACAAATATAATATGTGGTAAGCGAAACAATCAATTATCATATTAAAATATAACAAATATGTTAATTATCAACCTAAATCAAATATATGGGGAAATATATATATATATATATATATATATATATATATATAAGTTACAAATAAATAAAAAAGGATAATATTTTAGGTACACTGCAAATGAACTAAAAACAATAAAATTATAAGTAATTTAATTATTAAATAGCATATTGTCAAATTGGAAATAGTTTTTGAGAAACTATTTGTGGTAAGAATTTTTGAGAAACTAAATTCAATTTCTGTCGTTGGCATATATAGGATTGAATAGCGATGTCCTCACCAAGAATATCACAACTGCTAAGCTTTGTTCTACTAAATTTGGGAAGAAATGCTGATGCGTGGGCGTGGCTGCCAATCTGCGATGGCTCACTTATCTTGTAAATCTACTATTTTATTTTATCCAGCTTTATTAAATCATTTATTTTCCAATTTTAGAAATACGAGTGGTGTATCCATCAGCAGCTTCTGTAAATAATTATTATATTACTCTTGGATGGGAATATATTGAAAAAGTCTTTGAGCTTGTTCATGAGGAAAACCTATTAAATTGACAACCCTGAATTATGAAAGGAGTAAAGACGTAAATTCAGACTCATATCTAATGGAATATCTGTAACTAAAATATAAATACGCTATTAAATATGAGGTTTTGGATTCAAATCATAATCTATTTTATGTTAAGACAGTCTAAAATAATTTTTTGTATTTTAAATTATCATGTTTGAATTTTTATATATGTGATAGTGAAAGTAAAAAAAGAATCATTTATTCACAAAAATATTTATGAGACAGTCATACGCTCAATGTCTGAGTGTGTTTGGAACCAACCAGATTTCTTCATTTAAAACAGTGTCACACAAGTCTTATAAAATTCGATTGTGCAATTGAATTATTATAATTTATATTTTTGAAGTGGTAATTAGATTACTATTATTACTAATTTTAGTAATATAATTGAAATTAATATATAAATAGTTTTTTTCTTACAATTTGACAACATACAATAGGATCAAATCCAAAATGTATAAAGCTATTATGAATTTGAATACTTTTTTGTGATCCACATATTTTTTATTACCTTGTTGCTCCCTTTGATGATGCTAAAAAGTTTTTTTTTTAAATATAACTATTCGAATTAATTGATTTTGCTTGTAATTAGCCTCTTACCCTGTTTTGCTATTTTATTTTATCCAAGCAACTATTTATAGTTGTAACTACAAATTATAAACAATATCCGTAATAAAAATATATGAGATAAAAGATAATTTTTGTAATTCACCTTACAGTCACAGATCCCTTTTTTCACCGTCACATCCCAACGCATGCCTGTGTTTTCCTTCAACTCACCCAATTAATTCCAACATATATGCACATCAAAACAGAATATATTACTGGAAATACTTTTATTTAAAAAAAAAAAAAGAATTGCGTTTCCCTATCTTTGAAATTGGAATGGGTCTGCCGAGATACGTTTCGACCTTGAGTTGACCCAGTGGAATCGAATTCCGTTATTGGGACTGGGTTGGTCGAGGTTGTTGCGAGAGACGTCACGATCGGGCGGCCGCCGGAATTTGAGGAAAAGTAGAGGAGCAGAATGAGAGAGAGAGAGAGAGAGAGAGAGAGAGAGAGAGAGAGAGAGAGAGAGCATGGGCCTCGGAATTAATTCAATTTGGGCTTCAAGAGTAGGCTTCAAAATTACTTCAGAAAAATGATTAGTTACACTCAACCCATAGCCAAGTAAATAAATATAACCCATAGCCAAGTAGATAAATATAACCCATAGCCAAGTAAATAAATATAATTCATCAAAATTTCATACAATCTGAAATTAAAGAATTGAATATTTTCAGATTTAAATTTTTTAGAATAATGTTATGTACTTATGTTTATTTTATCTTATTTTTGAAAACTTTCATCTTATTTCTTGTCTCTTCCTCATTCCTAAGAGCACATCATATCAAACCAATCTTAATGTATGGGAAGGAAACTTCTTTCTCAGGAGAGAAGGCTGACGAGCGAATGACGAATTTCGTACGAAAAATTTAGCAATGGTAAGTTTTAGCAAAGGGAGGAAGGAGGAGTCCAAAGGTGTTGCTGGAAATACAGAAGAAAATGCAGGCATACAAAGTGAAACTGTCAAGGTGGAGCTAATCATATTGGAGGGGATTCGGCATATAGCTTCAAATAAGAAGCTAACATCATGATAGTAGATCTCTATTTATGATATGAACATCCTTATGGCATGTCCATGAACAAGGATGTGACGATGTTTATTGGATCACATACATGTGCATTAGTTTGACATGGACGCAATGTGTGCTATGAAAATCAAGCTAGAAGTTGCATCATAAACTTCAATAAGTTTTGGAGAAATTCTCAAAATGGCTGATTTTAAATATTCTATTTATAGGAGGAGTAGGCTTATATAGTAAAATAGATTCTCATGCCTTATACAAATTTGCAGATTAATTCAAGTATCATTATATTCATAAATTGTTTAAGTGCATAGAAATGGTTGAGAAAGTTCCGTGCTTCATTAAATAACTAAACATACCATGCACGCTTAAGCAATGGATGGAGATAGGAAAACCTGATTGCAACGGAGAGATAAAGTCGAGTGCTTCTACTATTTAAAGAACATGATGCAGTTATGACGGAGAGTGAGGAAGTCATGCAGGAGTTATGGGATGGAGATAAGAAATTTGAAGGATTAGGGAAAAATACTAAACTAATTAATTTTCAATTTTGAAAATTTCAGACTTCCTAATCTTTTAATAAGGTTAGTTTAGGTACACCAATATTATTTAATTTTTTTTTTGTTTTAGCCCTCGTCATCGAAAAAAAAAAAAAACAAACGAACAAACATATGTGATTCTTCAAACTGTTTTTCTGCATCCGCCCTCCATACCTCACATTAATATTTCTTTTCTTCTCCCCTACAAAGTTTAAAAATAATAATAATAATAATAATAATAATAATAATAATAATAATAATAATAATAATAATAATAATAATAATAATAATAAATGCTGCAAAGTAGTTGGAATTATCAGAAACCAAGACTAGTTAGAAAGTCCATAATTTGAATAGGCCATTACTCACCCATTAAATTGAATACTTTGTGGGAAGGAACCAAAACAATTAGTGTAGTTTTTGGATATTGCTCGAAGCACCATATCTTTGTTGCAATAATTGCCTTATCTTATCGAATATCGGGATATACTTTCCAATTTAAATAATTTTATTTTGCTTTACATTTTGTAGACCATCATCACTACATTTTAGACCAATCACCACATTCGCCTTTCCCAACTACTTTACAAATAAATGAGTATACCATCTTACATTATTCTACAATATTTAATCAATCTCAAATAAAATATTACGATAATATAAATTAATAGCAGCCGGCACGACCCTGGTGCTCGTGCAATTGACCATTTCTTTCTCTAACCTTTTGTGTTTCTGAAAAGTTAATTAGGTATATTTCCCGACCTAAGTCTAAATTCTAACATATATACTCGATATTAAATAGCATTGGAAGCGTGTGCGTACTCTCATTTATTCGATTCCACTTATTATGATATATGTTGTTGTAGCAAATGGGGCAAACAAGTAATGCACATATGTCTGTAATATATTGGGGAATCTTTGTTTTCTTCTTGTCTTTAATGTCGATTGGCCAACCACTAAGGCATTTTAAAGGAACATTTCACCAGAAATATAATTTATCTACCCTATTAGAATCTAGATTTTTTTGTACTAATAAATTAATAATATGGCCTGCTATAGGCTACAGGTTAGATATTCTGTAAAATGATTTAATTTTCTTCCTTAAATGAAATGGTCATAATGATGTTGAAACTTTTCAATAATTCTCCTAAAAGTAGTAATAATGGAAAATATTAATTGTCCTTACCTCCTCTTCCAACTTGATTACAGCTCTTCTCAGATGATAGGTGCTATTTAGTTATTAACAATGTTCTGAATATTTTTATATATTATTGCGTTTGTTTTGTGTTTGACCTTTGACGTTTCTTATATGTTACACCTCATTCTTAGGTCATTATTTCTAGCTGATTAAAAAGTTTTTATTTATTTTATTTTATGTACTTTCGATTGAGTAAGTATTTCTATTTTATATTATTATATAGAAGTTTTTATTTTATCTGAAAGTTAATATAATGACGGGATACAAATGTAAGTATTTTTCAAAAAAAATCCAGAAGTTATCTTTGCGCTTATAAATTTAGGTAGACAAATGCTCCAATATATGCGCTCTGCCTTATGGTGCGTGTAGATTGGGTCGGCTCGAATCCAACACAAGTCTAATTCAGAATTTGATTCAAAATTCATGACTTGTTATATAAAGTTAAAAGTTGTTATGAAAAAAAGTAATAATCATTTTAAATAAAAGTAACAAAGTATTTCAAATAAAAGTAAGAATTCTTATTATTGAAAGTTATAGTGTTAAAAGTAATATTATTTTGAATAAAAGTAACAGTATTCCAAATGAAAGTAGCAATTCTTATAATTAAAATAAGAATTGTAAAAATGATAGTTGTTCATCATAAGAGTGATTGTATTGATTAATAAATTAATGTGACCGTTTGCACATACAAACATAAATGGATCGAATCTAGATTGAATGTTGGATTGAGTCTGACTCGCACTCTGACTCGTTACTAGAGTTCGCCTTATTTAGTCATCTACTTGCGCAACAAGGTTTGATCAAGCCAAATCCAAATGGGCTTGAGTAATTCAATTTTACACACAAATTTTATTTCTTGAAGCTGAAATATAGATGTACACAAAATCAAAATATTATATGTTAGTTTGTTATATATATATATATATATATTGTGAAACCAAAATCTTAGTTTAGAAAACAACAAAAACGAATTAGATATAAAGATAATAACAGTACTTGTCCAAAATTCTAAATTACTAATCCAAAATATAAACATTCAGTTGGAAGTATCTTAATTAAATGTCAAATAGCTAGAGCCAATATAAGTAGTTAGTAATTAAAATGTACTCCCTCCATACACGAATCATGCAACATTTGAATTATACATATTTTAATAAAATAATTGGTAGATGTGTTTTGAATGGATGAAGGTATTACCAAACATCATGCTATGTAGAAAAAATGTACTTTTTGTAAATAAAAATTCGAGGACCATATTCTAAAATAAAAAAGTGTTATACTGTAACACCCCTTACTCAGTAGGTTTTCCCCACCGAATAAGTGATGTCACGGTTGGTATCGCGGACATTCAGACCAAATTTTTCATTTTATTTCTAAACATTTATTACAATATTTCAATTAATACATATCGTAGTGGACCCCAACTACTTATCATGCCACAACCAGAAGACTTTACATTCATATACTCTTCTAGTGACTCTCCAAGGATGCAGCGACTTCGACCAAAATCAATTATCCACTATTGACCTGTAAAAAGGGTTAGGTAGCGCGTGTGAGCTTCGACAAGCTCAGTAGCATATTACTCACTATAAAAACTAACGTCT
>JAYDZE010480890.1:0-15887 GCA_034509125.1 Monilaria moniliformis
CTTGATTCTAATTGGTTTGAACATTTTGGCCAGATTGACAGCTATTATTAAGTAATTGTTTCAGTAGTAGTTGTCTAATATATTAAAATCTACATCTGTATTTTACGTCTATGTAACATCAATAGGGAAATACTAATAATCCATTAACTAGCATCCAATTGCTGATGAGCACGGGTACCGCGGGAATGGACCCCCAACAGCGAAAACAATTTATTTTAGTTCATCTCTTAATCCTTTTATTAATTAGTTTAATTATCAAGTTATCTTAATAATTATGTCTAGTTTTAAATAAAAGAGAGCTAATCATGTTTACCTTATTTAGTTATCCTCTATTTCACATATTCTAGTTCCATTTCCTTTTTCTACCTTAAGCTAAGCTAGCATAAATATACGTCTGTACAGCTTGATGATTCATTCCAATTACATTCTTCTTTTCATCTACCCTGGCTCCAGGTAATGGTGACTTGATTCTCGGAATTGGTGGCGTTTGAGCTACTGTAACTCCGGCCGCCGCCCACGTCTCTCCCCGCGAAGAAACCAGGTTGTTTGGCCTCAGGCAATTCAACCTGGTTCCCGAGCATGAAAACCACCGCCGACATGGTCGGCCTATCTTCCTGGCATCTCTGCACGCACAGCAGCCCCACTTGGATCGACCGCAGCGCTTCCGACAAGTCGACGGACTCGCTTAGGCACGGATCCACTAGATCGCATGACTTTCCTTCTTTGGATAGTGTCCACGCCTGCATGTTGATAAGTCGTTCACTCCACCAGTTAGGTCATCTGACGAGACTTTTCGGTTACAACTGCTTGACTAGTGGAAATTATACTTACATATCCAAGAAGGTTTAGGCTGTTTTCGTTTTGTTCGTGGCAGAATCCTCTGTTTCTTTTTCCACTCACAATTTCTAGCACGAGAACACCGAAGCTGAACACGTCGGATTTGATTGAGAACATCCCGTCTATTGCATATTCCGGTGACATGTATCCACTGCAGCACCACAAAATTCGCCAGATTAACAGTGTCACAATATATTCAATACAGATGAAAGTAGGTCTTCTTCTTACTATGTTCCAACAACTCTACTAGTCTGAGCTTGAGTCTCGTTCCCTCCGAAACTCCTGGCCAGGCCAAAGTCGGATATCTTGGGGTTCATCTCGGTATCCAGCAGTATGTTGCTGGCTTTGAGGTCACGATGGATGATTCTCAGCCTCGAGTCCTGATGAAGATACAGTAGTCCCTTGGCAATTCCAGTGATGATATTGAATCTTTTCCTCCAATCAAGCAACATGCTTTTTGTTTCATCTGTCAAAAACATATATGTATGTATTGCTTAATCAGTTCTCTCTACTGCTTAGATATATAGGTAATTGCTAGTTGATATATATGACCAAAAGGGCTCACCAAATAAGATAAAATCAAGACTATTGTTAGGCATGTATTCATAGATCAACATGCTCTCTTCTCCTTCCGCGCAGCATCCTAATGTCCTCACCAAATTGCGATGTTGAAGTTTGGCTATCAAGATCACTTCGTTCTTCAATTCATCCACTCCTTGTTTGGAGGTTTTGGACAAGCGCTTCACCGCAATTTCCTGTCCGTTTTCAAGAACACCCTAGTTTGCCCAAAATGATGCTAATTAGTTCAGATATAATTTGTGGACTGATCATTTTTGAATTATGTTATACCTTGTAAACAGGTCCAAATCCACCCTCGCCAAGCTTGTTATCTGTTGAAAAGTTGTCTGTAGCTTTCAAGATTAATGATAAGTTGAAGAATGGCAGATCTGCATCGTGGCCTAGACTTCCACTAAATTGCCCTGCGAAATGGTAAATGAACCTTATAACTACTTCAAAACCTTATTTTCTTTTTTCTTTTTCTCTCTCCATAATTGTTGATCACAATATTCATACCTTCTTTATAAGGATTTGAATTTTTCTTCCTCTTCCAAACACTGAACAAAATTAGGCCAAGGCAGATAAGAACTGTCGCCGCTATTGATGCAAGAATCGCTATGAGTTTCACTCTTTTCCTCCTTTCAGCGTCTGCATCTTTTCCTATCCAAACATAACATATATATTCTCGTATCAAATAGGACACCAATAACTATCAAGAAATACATCCGCACCTAAGAAATATTGAATAAATTGTTACCTAAGTCAGCAGATGCAATTCTAATGTAAAGCTCATCTCCACCAACAGGCATAGTCCTAACATCAAGCAACTCCCCATAATAAAACAGACACCCACTCGTCTCCTCCCTAATATCCAACTGCTTGAACGCCGTGCACGAGCAATTGTTCAAGCACTCGGCCTCGCAATCCGCCGGCAGCATTTTCCGATCATCAAACGTCGTGTTCCGCGCGTCCGGCAGCTTCATCCCGGTATACTTCAAGAACACATCTCCCCCACATGCCAACGCAGTCCTCGCCACGCACCCTACAGACAAATTCCTTTTGTCCCTATGAACAAATCTATCCATACACCGGCACATCGGAGAGTCTCCGACGCTGCAGACGCCGTATGCGCCGCACGCGTTGTAGTTGTCGCAGGGGTCCGCCTCCAGATTGTGCGTCGTCCACGACTTGCTCCGATTGTTCCATATCCACCGCACCCCAACGCCATCTAGGCTCAGCGTGAGACGGGCGATGACCGTTTTTTCGACGTTGTCTTCGCCGTACCTCACCTCGTCCTTGTTCATTTTCAACGTCGGGTTGTTCCTCGTCCCGGGCGAGCCGCTGAACCGGACCCCATTCCACGGCCCGAGCCGGAACTTGACAGTTTTACCCCTCCTAACAACTATCTGCGGATAGCCGGTTGGGTCTAGATGAGCTGTGAACTCACCTGGGCCGGGGTCGTTGTGGCCCCGCCACGACGACAAGTAGGTCTCGACACGCGTGTCCAGATCCCAGCCTAAGCTGATCATCCCAGGTAGATACGTGTCGGTGGGATGATCGAAGCTTTGCCAGAGGAAAGTCTCCGCATCTTTCACCACCAGATTCCCTGAGTCTAATAACTGTACGGAGGGATTCTGCGCTGTTGTTGTTGTAGTGGATGACGACGACCAAACAGTGGTGTTTGTTTCGTTCAGAAGCAGTAAAAGTCCTGACTCCGTCACTGTTAAGGCGCCCGATTTTGTGGGGAGCGGAGCTTCTCTGTTGGCGACCCAGACGTATGTGTTGGGTTTAATGTTGTTGTAATATATGCCGACGTATCGATTTGTGGAGTTGGCAAGGCTGAAGAATCCGAGAGCGAACATGCCGCCGGATGAAACGAGTGTTTCTCCATCTCTGATGCTGTCAGAAATGTTAAAAGAATCAGTTGCAGCAGAAATTGTATGGATTATGAGAGAGAAGATGAGTAAAGAGAGGAATTTATTTCGATGCTCAATCATGCTTGCTGTTGTTTTTCCAGTCCTGTCTCGTTGAACTATATTTATCTATTCTTATAATCATGATAGGCGACGTAGTTTGAACTTTCTTATGGTTTACATTGAAGCACGGTAGATCGTCACATGATGTTGTTATTGAAATATAGATGACCACTTACTAGCTACTTCGTACTTGTATAGACCATCAAAATCATTGATTATTCAATCAATATATATTTATACATAATACTACTTCTGTTGTAAATGAGTGAACTCGTCGTGGACATGATTCATCTCACAATGGCATCTGCTCCTGGTGTTTTGAAAATCTCAACTACAATCATCTGCCATGGTGGCCCAAAAACTTAAGGAATTTGATCTGTAACTGCTAGTCATAACTTAAGATTTCGTGCAAAACTGAAGATCCTATCCATTGAATACTCTCTAATTGTCATTTGAATCATAATTTTTTTTTGTTAACTTTTGATCAATCCCATAACTTTTAAAACTGGAACATAAAATCATAATTTTTTGACATTTTCTCAATTATCTCACATATCCAAATTCTAGTGAAATTGGTGGTGATGGGTCAGCCGGAATTTCCGACGTGGACAAAACGTCCGTTCTTCAAAACGATGTCGTTGAGATAATTCTCATTTTAATCATAACTTTTCATTGAATTCCGGCCGACACGTCACCACCAATTTCACCGAAATTTTGATATGTGGGATAATTGAAAAAATATCAAAAGTTCTGATTTTATATTCCAGTTTCAAAAGTTATAGGATTAACCAGAAGTCAACGAAAAGTTATGATTTAAATAACAATTATCCATTTTTTATATATGATTCTTTGTATTATTAGTTTATTATAAATCATCTGTATTAGCGATGAACAAGTTTAGGTTAAACTAAGGATAAATTTGGGTCGATCAATTAAAATTATACCAAAATGTGTAATTAATTATACGTTTAAATGGATAATTCGTTAAAATTGCTTCTCTATTAAAGTATTTTCAATTCGACAAAAGTCAAATGGATAACATTAACGAGGAAATTTAAACTCCAATACGATTCTATTTTCAAATTTATATTTATTTATATAGTTTGATAATTTTGAAAGCCCATAAAAATTACAAAACCATTCAACCTAGGGGTGAGAAAAATACCCGAAATTTCGAATCAAACCAAATCGAAATTTAAAATTTGGTTCGGTTTTTTTTCGGATTTCGGTTTGATTCGGTTTTGATTTTTCACAAATTTCGGTTATTCGGTTCGGTTCGATTTGGATATACTATAAACCGAAAAAAAAAAAACAGAAAAACCGAATTTATATTTAATATTATATATATATTAATAATATAATACTAACTAAATATATGTATATATATATTTAATATATGCATATATTTATATTTTTACATAAATATATATTTCATATATATACATACATTTTTTGGATTTTTGGATTTTCGGTTTTTCGATTTTTTGGATAATTTTATGAAATTTCGGTTTTTCGGTTTGGATCGGTTTTCATAGTTCGGATTTTGGTTTTTCGGATAATTCGGTTCGGTTCGGTTTTAATTTGTTAAAAAAATATCGATTTTTCGATTCGGTTCGATTTGGGAAAAAAACCGAACTGAAAACCGAATGCTCACCCCTAAATCAACCAGCCAGTAGTATAAGAAGTGTAACCTCTCCGAATGGCTAACTTCCTCTAATAATATATTGTATTTTCAACTTTTATGATGCTAAGTATGATACTTATCATAAGAAAATTGGATAACCTAATCTATTTGTGTTCATGAATGTTCTTCCGTAATTGCGACAAATAACTATATAAAATTAGATTGCTTTGACAACCTCTACTAGGTCATGTGTGCTTAATTTCGTTTATTCATCATCCGTGACGATTAATTCGACACCAAAAGTCAACAATTTGAGTTATTTGATTATAAACGTGCTCAATAGGGATATTTTAGAGTGCAAGATTGTCAACACAAACATCACATTCTTTTAATCAAATGGCCCAAAAGGAGTGCACGTTAATTTTGTGAAAAATATTTAAACAATATTTGAGAGTCCTACACAATAGAGACGTTGAAAGAATCCCATCATAGAATTGACCTGTTCTAGTAAGCTTGATAAGGTCATCAATTTTTTTACCATGTAGTTCGACAAATTTTGTGGAACTTAGCCAAAACAATGTTGTTTTGAGGGACAAGTTTTACCACATATCATGTTTTGGTTGAAACATCATCGTTATGTTGTGACGAACATAGCCCAAATGATGTTGGTTTGTCAAATACGTGGGATGTGTTATTTATCAGATATATGGTCGATATGGATTTTAATTACAAAAGTTAAAAACTTCGATTGTAATTGCTACAGATTACAATTAACATATCGACTCAAGTATATATACTAGTAAGCCTTGATTTAATTTTTGTCAATGATGAGGTGAGATCTATAATTTTGAGCCGCCTCACGATAATGTATAATTACAATTCATATGATTATCGTATAATAATAAGAGAAATAAGGTCTTCGTATTATTGTAGGACATTTGATAATTACATTTGTATTTTAAGGCAATACTTAATTAATGTGATATACATTATTAGAACTAGAGTGAGTGACTTTCTATTTGAACGACACAGAAGTCCAATATTCCTTCTCATATTTTATTATATTTTCCGTTGAATGCTGGGACGGCCAAAAAGCATGAGTGTATGACTTCGAATATTAATTAACAAAAATGGGGAGGAAAAAGAGAATAAGAAATGTTGTTCATGAGAGAGTAATTATTAGTGTATGAGGAAATAGGGAGTATATTGGTTGAATTTTTTAGTTACTTTTTGCTTAAGTATAAGTTTAGATAGTTAAATTTATATCTGAGTCTGGTTGACTGGCTTAGACAGCTAACTTATAACTTGTCCAAGTAATTGGTTTATCGAGAGAGATCAATAGTTAGATAATCTATCGATAACTGAGAGCTTATTAGTTGGACAAATAACTGTCTATATACGAAATGTGGTGGCTAAGCTATTCGCGATTATGAAAATCTTTTTACTTAGCCAAATATTGCTTAGTTAATATTAATGCTAGCTAGTTGTGTGAGTCAGTTAGTTGTATGAAGTGATATGATAGTTGTGAGTAGTGTGTTGCTTGTGATGAAAGTTCAATAACACGTAATGAAAAATGCGAAATAGAAACAACACATAAAGTTTTTATGTGGTTCGAAGTATACCTTTCTATGTCTACAATCTGGTTAAAGTAGATAATCCACTAATTGAGATCGCTTGTTTGCGGGTGCAAGTTAGCTTCGTCATTTGTTTGATGGGCCGTTAACTTTAGCTGGCAAGAACGTAACCTTATCTTTCCTATAGACTCATTGGCAGTGACCAATTCCACTTTAACTTACGACGAACACCTGTCGCTTATTTGCTTCTATCTTCTAATACTTAACTCCTATATTCTGAGTAAGGTTTGAAGGTGGTTTCCAACTATGTGAGTAAACCGTTACAATGAAAAACAATATAAGGTTTGGTTTTATCGATCTAAACTTATGATGTTTAACTTGGGCTTAGATCTAAGAGAATACATGTGTGATCACAAGTAAGAGCTTGTGAACACTTGGATGTTGATTCCCTTCTGTTACCTGGCTACTAGAGTGCTTGAGAGTTTGTGAGTTCTTGAGAGCTTGAGAGTTTGAACACACAATGTTTTGGTAACCTTCAAAGGTTATGATCTTTTCGTATTTGTAGGCCTCAATCTGGAATAGTGCCGTTGGAGGAGCACTAATCCATTCTTGACCTGTAGCATTGAAATTCTTCATGTTTGAATTCGTAGGTAGATGTTGCCCTGCCGCTATCATCGTCTGCAACCTTGTATGATAATCTCTGCAACATCGAATTTATTCCGCATACGTGTCAGAGGACATGAGATCTCTTTTGTAGCCGGATAAGGATATCTAGGTTGTTGCTAGCTGTGTCGATCCTTGCTATGTCATAGTTAGTTGTTTGTGAGCTGACTGTCGAGGACATAACTATGTATATATATAGTTATGTTGCATGTTGCCTGGTAATTCCTTCAACTGATATCATACCGGCTGTTTTCTAGTCTGCTGTATTTTCTTCTTGCTACATCTTCGAATCCTTCTATGCTGCTTCAATATACAACATAAAAAGTATGATCTTATAAATTTAAAAATTACATAAAGATTTGCCTAATAAATTTATTATTGAGAACACAACAACAACAACAACAACAACAACAACAACAACAACAACAAAAACAAAAACAACAACAACAACAATAACAATAATAATAATAATAATAATAATAATAATAATAATAATAATAAATAGTAATAAACAATAAAATTATTATTATTATAGTTATTACTATTATAATTAAGTGTGATCCATAATTTTAAAAATTACATTAAAATTTACTTAACAAGTAATTAATTGATAACATAGTAATAATAATAACAATAACAATAATTATAATTATAATTATAATTATAGTTTTTATTTTAATAAAATAATAAAAAATAATAAATGTTTAAATATGTAAGAATCCTAAAATTAGGAAAAGAATATCTAAGAAAAGTTAGGGAATAAGGATCTTGGAAAGTTATACCATTTTCCTTATTTTTAGGATTATTATGACTTTACTTGTTAGATAAAAGATAAAATAAACACAAAAATATAAAAATTAAGAATCAGATTACTTTCCCAAAGCAGAATCCTGCCAAACAAACAGACTCTAAAGATTGACACTTAATTATAGCGTTTTAAAAATTAGATTTAATTTGCAACAAAATCAAATATTGAAATTTTTTAGAAGCAAGTAACCATTTTCTACAAAAAAAAAAAAAAACAGGTAACTAGTTTGTTGAATAAATAAACATTCTTAAATGAAAAACGACGGTACCTGTAATAAAAATACAAGTAGCTAAAGTGGTTCATCATATTTATTTTCTTCGTAATAATATGCAATTCCTGTGTAATTATATGAAGCGAATTAATATATAAATCTACAAAATGAATTTTTTTATATGGTCATGGACGGCAACGTCGGCAAGCATGTGTAGGGAATTGGAAAACATGTTTATTAGGAAATTAAATGCGAGATGCCTAGGCCAGCTATATATATATATATATATATATATATATATATTTCATAATTAAATCAAATGATATCAAGCTAGAATTCAATATTTAGATGAGTAATTATTTGACGAATACTATACGAATTTCCCTTTATCACCATCCCTCCACCCACCAAACAAAATAAAGGAAAAAGAAAAAAACATAAAAAAAAGAAAATATGAGAAAAACCCCAATATTGCAAAGCGGATTACACATTTTTTTATTTTCTTTTCATTTCAGATTTCCATAATATCGGCGTAGAATGAGTCAAAATATTTCAATATTAAGCTTCATACTACTTATTGCCAAGTCTACATGGGTGAAACACGAATACAAAGTCACAATATCTATGAAAATATTATAGTAATATTATTTATAGAAATTAATTTTGTAAAATATAACTAAGTTCTCTTACTTTTCAGTGCTATTTATATGGTTTGAAATTCCAAATTAAAAAAATCTTACCTTTTAAATCCATATATTTCACTTGGTTGACTTTCTTTCGTCTTCTTTTTCTTTTTCAACATATTATAATTTTCAATAATTTTCTCTCTTTTCCCAAACCATATATGATATGAAACTCCTAACTCAGTGAAGAGAGATTTGATGGATGTGATGCTTTTGGGAGAATGAATGTTGCTTTTGATCAATTGCTAAAATCTTTTGAATTTAGAAAATAAAAAAATTGATTTAACGATCGAGGAAAGATATTGACATGATCGTGCAACTCAGTCGTATCGTCCAATGTACCTACCCATTTAGTCCCTTTAATCATGTTAGAATTTAATTAGATTAAAATTAAACAAAATTAGAGAAAAGAAATATTTGAATTGCTTTTTATCATCTTGTTTCTCCTTATAAATAACAGATCGTTAGACATTTTATTTTTAATTTTAACTATAAAAATAACTTAAAAGTTACACGTTTTCCCAAAAATAGATTTATTAAGTAAATAACACTTTTATTATCTATTTTTGCACCTTTTCCTAAAAGAAAGTCTCTAAAAACTCCGAATTAAAGCCAACTAGAAAAGGAAAAAGAAAGAAAAGCGTAAAAGATGGAAACAAGCTACGTAATATAATAAGAACGAAGTTCAAGACAAGACAAGTGACCATAACACAATTACAAATTCAAGCTAGCTAGAGACATATTTGCAAGAACTTTTTTTGAAATTTACACAAATTTTGCATCACAAAATGCATATATCTAGATCCACACTTACATCTAATGACTTATTATAAAATTTCTAATGTTGAATCCGAGTCTTGTTCCGTCAGACTATCCACACAATGATTCTGCCAACTTATAGTCAAAATTGAGACAATAAACACTTCAGTGAAACAATTTGACCGTGATAGATCAAGATTCACGTCCAAATCTATATGTTAATAACATAGTTGCAGATTAGTAAATATTTGTAATTTACCACTAAACACAAGTTTGGATCTGAATCTTAACCCGTTTTATGGTGATCGACCGCCCCGGATACAAAAGATGAGTATTTGTAATAATAAATATACCACTAAATGATACAAAGTGCGTTGGATCTGAATCTTACCCATCATATGCCGAGACTCTTTCATAACACTCCCTAAAATTGAGATAAACACAAATTAATTAATCCATTTTTGAAATCCGAATTCACAAAAAAGTACATGTATACCCTTTATTATCATATGCTGTAATTTTCCCCAAAGATTATAGCCTTATATATAGGCAGCAAATTGCAGTAAATGCAATCACATCTGTCTCTCTCTCCTATCTATAAATATATCTCTACAAAACATTAAAAAAGAAATCAAACACATTTCTATTGCATCATTCATTCACAAACATGGCAGAATCCCAGCAAATCAGCGTCCAAGAACTCATCAAAACCAAAATCCAAGAAATCCCACAAAAATTCGTAATCGATCAAGAACCAGCGATCCGATCGGAATTCACCGTTCCGATCGTCGACATGAAGAGCTTCTTCTCCTCCGGCGAAGCCAAGGCTTCCGAGCTCGAAAACTTCCACTCCGCATGCAAAGAATGGGGCATTTTCCAGGTTCTAGAACATTCTCGAACCTCGACTTCTTCGTATTCAAGAAATGGTTATTTGCGCGTAAATAGATGCACTTTCAACATTTTCTAACATTTTCCCCAATATTTTTTAAAATCAAATACACAAACTCATTGGTTAACTGAAAGGACGATAAGTTTATATATTTGGATTTTAGAAAAATCGGAGAAAAAAATCAGAAATTACTGAAAGTTTGTTTATTTACATGCAAATAACATTCTAGAAACTGCTCTAATCTTGATTGACTGCAGCTGGTGAATCACGGCTTGGATGCTTCGCTGTTGGAGAAGCTGAGGCGTGAGATTCAAGAATTCTACGCTCTGCCATTGGAGGAGAAGTTGAAGTTTAGGATTAGGGCAGGAGAATTCGAGGGTTATGGGCAGAATTTGATTCAGAATTCGGGCGATCAGAAGGTGGATTGGGCCGATCGGTTTTACATGATCACGAACCCGATCCGCCGGAGGAAGCCTCATCTCTTCCCTGAGCTCCCGTTGCCTCTTAGGTTGGTACTTATCGATGTGGTTAGGGATGGACTCATAAATTTTTAAAAATAATTTCTTTTTCAATAAGAAGGTTTTAGGAAAATGTATTATTTTTAAAATTATTATGGACTCGGTCATTAAATCTTCATAAAAATTTACGTGAGACTGATTTACAAATTTTAACTCATAAGGCGATTTTTCACTAAACTTCTAAAAATCTATGTTACACATAAATTTAGGATAGTATATAAAACCTTTCAAAAAAAGGATAGTATATAGATATATGTTATTACAAAAAGCCATATGTAGTGGTCTTGCTACAAAGAACTATCAGATTACTATTTTTTTTTTGTATATAGAGGTGATTAGGGGAAGATAGAAAGTATTAGGTGGCAATATTATATATTTTCCCCATTTTCTCTTTTCTTTTATTCAAAAGAGAGAAATTACTATTTCAGTTTCTTTTTTTTTTTCTTTTTTCTATATAGGGGTGATTAGGTGAGATAAAAAGTACTAAGTTGGACAAATATATATATTCCCCATACTTTTTCTTAGTCAAAAGAGAGAAATTTTTAAATTTTGACCTACTCACTAATTACATCACAAAATAGAAGATTTTCTAAAATTTAAAACGATTATATATATATAATAGAGAACCTGAACTATCATATTTTATAATATAGTGACGGTTTCTCCTACTTCGTTACCAAACTCTAAAGTGCTCGCGCAGGGAGACCCTAGAGGCCTTCATATCAGATCTACAAAAGCTCGCGAAAGCCCTTTTGGGATTGATCGCGGAAGCTCTCAAGATCGATATAAAAGACATTGAAGAAATGTTTGAGGACGGGATGCAATCGGTGAGGATGAACTACTACCCGCCGTGTCCGGAGCCCGACAAGGTCATTGGGCTGACGCCGCACTCCGACGGAAGCGGCATCACCATTCTCCTCCAAGTCAACGGCGTCGAAGGTTTCCAAATCAAGAAAGATGGGGTTTGGATGCCTGTCAAGTTCTTGCCGGAGGCTTTGGCTGTCAATTTGGGAGACATTGTTGAGGTTTGTCGGTCAATGCTTCTTGCCTTTTTCGTGATATCTGCATATTTTATTTTACCAGCGTGCTCGGTGACTCATTTTATTATACGTTTAGGTATAAATAAAATATTAGATTGAGATATTTTTATACCTAAAGAATTTGAAAAGATAGTTAGGTTTTTATTTTTTTATTTCCTTTTGACAAATTGAAGTTACATATTTATGTCATGTGTTATTCTTATTTCTTCTTCTTCTTCTAGTTTTTTTTTTTTGGAAAAGTTAGTCAATTGTTGGGTTGGCCGGTCATGTTTCTGACAAGTATTATTGGTTTGATTATTTCATCAAAATATATTTTATCACCCCTAATTAAGAAGAACAATAAATTATCAAGCACCAAGATTAAAGTTGATTACTCAATCAAAGATGGTTTGACTAATCAATAAGAATATTAATTAGAATTATTTACCAGTAAAATTTCTACTAGAAGAAATTGTGTAAACACGCGTCATCGATACAAATATATCGTTCTTTTTATTGAAAAAAAATAAGTATATAATGTCTACATTTTACAAATTGCACCTAATGTTAGGGGACATTGATAATCTCAGTTAAGAAATTAATTTTTGTAATATAGGTAAAACAGTAATTATTGTATATATATATATATATATATATATATATATGATAGTAGTATTGCACGATAAAAATAGAAGATCATCGCAATCTTTTTGCCATTATTATTTGGAAGTCGCCCCTTCTCATGCAAATATAGGTGATCCCCATATGTGATTATTGATAAATAATGGTATATGGACCACATAATAATTGAGATTTGACCAAAATTTAAAACTATCTTCATTTGATTTTTAATCAGTAATGCGATTCAATTTGGTAGTTCAAAAAAAAAAAAAAAAAAACCACTATTTTCAAATAAATTTTTTTGGTCGATAAGGGCATGAATATGTGGCATATTTAAGCTTAAACTCAAATCAAAGTAGGGTGTGGTCTTGTCCCCAAAAAATAGTAGCGTGTGTCATTTCCATTAAATTAAGGAAATTGAACTAACTAATATATTAACCAAGGATCACGAAAAGAAAAAATATTTTATTTCTACTTTAACATTGTTGGTTCGATAAAATCAATACATTAATCGAGAAGTAGAACAATACTAATTGAAGTCAATCTTAAATAATTGACTTGACTCGTTCATACTCATTAATTAACAATTATAACAATTCTATTTGACTTTATATTTAATTTATTGACTAGATTCATTAAGATACATTAACTAAGCATTATAACATATTTTATTTGTTTCATTTCAATCTAATTTACTTGGTTCATTACCCTCACTATACTATACTATTTTATTTCAGTTTTGGTTTATTGACTAGGTTCATTATATACTTAAAACGTTATGAATATTATCTATGCTTTACTTCATCACTAAATTTATCAACATGTGAACAAAAAACTAAACATAATTATAATAACAAGTATAGATTTTGTTTAAACGACAGTGTCACATCAATAGTGAATTTGATGACTGATTAGTTAACATGATCTTCATATAACAATATACTATTTTCGTTCACAAATAAGTGTATAGCTTTGAAAAAGTTATTGTTTTCGAATAAGTGTCATATTTCAGAATTCTACTTAAGAATAGCGTCAGAACTACCACATTACCCTAGTTCATTTTTCCAATACTACTATGATTTTTGCTGACTCTTCACATCTCCATAACAGTTAGGAGTAAAACTGGTAAATTCCACCACTTTCACAGTATACAATTTCTAATGATGATGAAATGGTATGTTTTGCAGGTGTTGAGCAATGGATTGTACAAGAGCATTGAGCACAGGGCAACAGTGAATCCAGAGAAAGAGAGAATTTCAATAGCAATGTTTTTCAACCCTAATTTTGAAGCAAACGTGGGCCCATCTCCAGCTATCTTGACTAATCAGAAGCCAATATTTAAGACAATGTCAATGGAGGAGTATGTCAATGGCTTCTTCTCTAGGAGGCTCAAGGGCAAATTTCTAGACTCCATGAGAATATAATTATAATTAGTTTCTTAAATATTATAGTTAAATAAATATTGTTAGTCTCCATTATATTATATATGTGTATTTAATGCCTGATTTGCATTTATTTAAATGCAAATTTCATAATAAGAGATTACCATATTTTACACATTCTTGATTCTCCGTCTCTTGATGTAAGGGTTGTAAAGATAAATATAACCACGTCAAACATTAATTTGACTAAAAGTGAAAATGTCTGTGTAAAGTTTATGCTATTTGTGTAATATATTTTACGGTTATTAACACCACTCCCTACCCACCCTACCCCCCCCCCCCCAAGAAAATCAATACGAATATTATGTAATTTTGTTACTTTCATCTAGTCACTAGTGTATAATTAACCCATCAAAATTCGACGAAAATCATAGTGTATGAAATAATTTTTATATAAATTATTTATTTAAATGATTTAATTTGATCGAATAAAATTGGTAGTACAATTTAAACTATATTAATTAAAATCACTTTTGTCAATTAAATATTATATTTTGATTGATAGAATAAAGATATTATTATATAAAAGTTTTTATTTAATGAATTTTCATAAAAGGTTTGACGTGCAATTGAAATTTTAGAAAAATAAGAAGAAGAAAAATATAAATATGAAGCATCATTGGATGGAAGATTGATATGCCACATTTGCCATTAATTGCAAGACTTTAAATATCATCTTGTGTGGAGCTTGAAAGATAACTAATTTGTAATAATTCAACTGAGTGAAAAGGTCATTTATGTACATTATTATTTAATTAATTTAATTTGATTATATTAAATTGGTGTTGGTGTTCAAATGATATTAGAGTCAACTACTTTGTCATTTAATATTAATTTTTGGTCCGAAAAATATATTTTTATATAAGTTTTCATTTGATAATGTTTCATAAAAAATCATTGTGGGATTGAAAATTTTATAAAATAATTGTAAATCTGACGTAGAATATGATGGAGGACTGATATGCCGTATTTTTTTTTATATTGACGGATAAGAAATAATTTAAGTAAGACTACATTTGTCATTTGAGTATAATCTCATATAAAGCTTGAAAGATCATATTCGATTATTAAACATCATACTTCTAAGCATATTCTCGTAAGAAGTTTGAAAGATCAAAACCGACTTCCAATGCTAGTGTATAATCTGTCAAAATTCAACGCAAAACCACGTTATGTCGTGATTTGTAATCACTTTCTATTATTTTTATGGTCATAGAATATGAAATAATATTTATGTAAATTATATTTTAATTAATTTAATTTAATCAAACTAAATTAATGGTACAATTCAAATTATAATAATTCCAACCACTTTGGTAAATTAAAGTTAAATTTTGGTTGAAAGAATAGAAATAATATTTTATAAAAATTTTATATAAATATTTTATAACAGCTCTGAGCATCATGCCATCATCTCATCTGTGATGAAGATTTTATATAAATATTATATTTTATATAAATATTTTAAAAGTTGATGTGTGATGAAGACTTTAGAAAAATATATAAATTTTATGTAAGATATAATGGAGGGTCGTACCACATTTTTTGTTAATCGTATGTAGAGAATATTTATTATTTTGTACATTCTGTTAAAAATTGATAAATTTAGAGCAAATTGCCAGAAAAATCATCAAGTTTGGTCAAATTCTGGTCAGTCCCACAAGTTTTAAAATCAGCCGATTATATCATAACTTCAACAATTTTC
>JAYDZE010481001.1:0-15886 GCA_034509125.1 Monilaria moniliformis
GGTTGAGATTTTTTTCGGGTTGTGATTTTTCAACCCTAACCATGTCGGGTTGTCGGATTAATCGGGCCAACCCACGGGTTTCGGTCTAAATTGACATCCCTAATTGAATATATTAATATAACAAAGTATGATAATGTCCTAAATATCTACATCTCGTTGTCCATGCTAGCTATGTTCGATATTGCAGTTTTGTCAAGAATGATTGATACAATAACTATAACTAGTGACAAATCCAGAAAAATGAACTTGTGGAATCAGACAAAGTGAAAAATTAACAGTAAATATAATAGTCACTGTCACAGAGATGGACGGAGGTGGGGTCGTGCGGGGCGAGGCTGCTGCACATGGAGTCGACGGCAGATCGAAAAACCAAATTTCATATATTTTCTTGGTACTTGTGGGCAGACAGTGGAATCGGCCGATCACGCATGATTTCACCTCCATCCGTCCTTGGCTATACCCTGGTTTTTTTATTCTTTAAAATTAAAATTTATGAGTTCTTTTTTAGTAAAGCTAAATGGTTCACGACGGATGTAAAATTTACGAAAAATGCTATATATATCGTGATTTTGATTATTTGATGCAAGTTTAGGTAGATTATTGACTTGGTAACATGTTCATTGATGTGGAAGATTATATATTTTAAATAACGTTTTTAAATTAATTACCTTAATGCACTTTTTGTGTATTTTATCATGAATAAATCACCTGTATATTAACATATTATGACTATATTATTCATGTCATAACGTCCATTAGTATCCATTGACCGACTTCACAAATTGAAAGAAATACATAATCGAATTAACCAAAATATTTAACACAAATTTCCCAAAATAACAAATTCTCGCATAGCATTTGATGCTTTTATTTATTAAAGTAATAAAATAAATAAAAGAGAATTAATGGGTCATCAAGGCCCACATACTACAGCAATGGGCTTGGCCCATTTCTAACGATATAAAACGGGCTTCATACCAACCTGTCCGTACAAGTTCAGGCGACTGACAGTGAAATCTCCCTCAGAAGTCAGAAAACGAAGGAATACAGTTTGAAATTGAAGAATCAATGACGAACTACTTCACGTCGCCGATTGTTGCCGTCGCATGCGCGATCTCAATTCTTTCTTTAGCTTTAGTGGAATCTGCAAATTCACCGTTTCTCGTGGCTCATAAAAGAGTTTCTCGCGCGAAGATGAATTCGGATTTGGAGCGGTTGTCCGTCTCCATCGACATTTATAACGCTGGATCCGAGTACTCTCCTTTCCTCTCACTTACATTTATTCTAAGAGTGTGTGAAAGTGCGCACAATAAACTCTTTTTTTTTTCAATTTGGTAGTTGATTGCTGAAATTGCGCTTGTTTGAGCATTTGTGATTAGAACGCTTGTTGCTGATCCATTTGTTATTTACTGTATAAATTTTCTAATCTTTGTTTGATTCTATGATGGATTTATGAGCTGCATTTTGTTGTTGTTGATGTTGTTATTGGCCATGAACAATTTTTATTTATTTTTGGTGCATCTAGACGACGTTAGTTTGCATTCAAAACAGTTATTGATATTTGTTAAGATTGTAAAAGAAGAGGTAAATATATTTACATAACATCAAATCAATAGTTGGTCCTATTTGTTTCCGTAATTCACTAAATTAATCTTTGACTAAGCAAAATCGGAAAAAGAATTGAGATTTCTTCGACAAAATCTGATTTACGTAATCACTTAATTATGTTGAATCCACTATTTAATTTTTTTATTTACTTCTCAAATTTCAACATTTCGACATGGATTTTTGCAACCACTGAATGCATTCCCTTATTCATTGCTTGGATTGAGATGTATCCTTATGTTTACAATTTCTTCATTGTTCATTAATGAGATGATGCAGTTGATTATGCTAAACAAGTTTTCTTGTTTTCGCTGCTTGATACTCCAAGAACGATGTCCAACTTAATAAGAACTCCAGTTCTTTTGTTTGCCAAGATTAGGGGTATTTTCTTCTTACAATAATCAGAAATTTGTTGAGCCTTATGATGAACACCTGATTGAGACATTAAATCTAGAAAGTAATAAGATGTGTAATATCGATTGCAGACCTGCCTATGATGTTACACTCTATGATGATAATTGGGCTGAAGAGGTTTTCGACACTGTTATTGGAAATACATCCAAGAGTTGGGAAAAGCTTGATTCGTAAGCTTCTAAAGTTTAGAACTTATATTTCTACAGTATATTCGTCGACCTTTTCCTTTTACTGATTTCAGGGTTGTTTCCATTTTATCTCAGTGGTTCCCTTGTTTCTCATTCATTTGAATTGGAGTCTAAGGTGAAAACGGTGTACTATGGGACGCCTGCTTTGATCACTTACCATGTTCCCACAAAGTTGAAACTACAGGTATGCTCTCTTCAAAACTGAATTTATCAGAAATGGTTCTTGTAAAGGCCTGTGATCTGATTACTTTTTACACAGGAAGCGTATTCAACTCCTATATTACCAGTGAGGATTCTGTCACAATCAACAGCTGAGAACAAAATTCAAATCGTAATATTCTTGTTCTTTTTATTATGAAGCTTTATTTTTCATTTCACCTTCAATGGTGATTTCATATGATACTGACTTGGTTTTTTTCCTTACGTTTCATTGGATGCAATCATCTTGTGATGTGCAAATACTTTCAGGCAAAGGTAACAACTTTCTTTCCTCATAATATAAACATATCTTGGATTCTTGTTATATGCCAATTAGACCAATTATAATGGATCAATGTGTTTTCAAATACATTAAATTGGATATCGATTTTGCATGTTATGTGCTAAGCATCTCTTTTTTGATAGTGAATATGTTGGAATTAGATCTTAAAATTTTCTCCCATTTTCAAAATTTTGCAAAAATTCTGCAGCTTCTACTTTAACATTTTCTTCTTCTGATCTTTGTTGTATCCATGTCTGTAGATGCTGTTGGCGAAGTACGGTCCACAAATTTCAGTGGTGCTTATAGTCATCATTTTCGCAAACATCATCACTTCTCCAACAAAAGCCAGTGCTGGAAAGAAGAGGCACTGAATTGCCCTCATCACTTCTCCAACAAAAGCTAGTGCTTGAAAGAAGCACTGAATTGCCACATTATCTTCAGACTTTTCAAAGGCATTGGTTCTGAACAACCAGAATTTTTAGATCGAGTATAGTTTTAAGAGGTATAGGGGTAGCCGCGTTGAGTTACGGATGATATTTCTAAATAAGTAAATCTTAACATTCAGGAATTTTCATCGGGAATATAGATCATTTGGTAAGACTAAAGATTTCTTTCAGTGTTACTTTTTTGAATTTATATATCTATAATGGTGTACTAAGAAAAACCAACTGTCACATCAATACCATATCAAAAATTAAAAGCAACTTTAATAGTAAACTTATCTTAATTTACAAAAATTCGTAATTTACTAAAATAGTGAATTATGTAATAAAGTATCCATTATTTAAGGGCTGCATATTTGTGGTATCCTAACTAAAATATGCACTTCGAATGTAACCATTCTAAGCATTAATATATTTTGAGATACTTTTTTACTTTTTATGTATATTTTTGGATAAAATTGTTCTTTTTGACTTAAGGATTATTTTGGTCTATTTGTAAGTCAACTATGACAGCTGACACAGCTGTCATCTCGTCTCAAAAGTGCAACTTTACACTATACATTGATTACGAGTTGAATTGTTCCCGTTCTCTTCTCTTCCTTAATTTGTCATTCGCTTTATAACCATAGCAACATAGAATTTTCAAAAAGTAATTGTGAGCAAAGAATAAAGTAAAGCATAACTCATCTCACAAAGAAAAAATTAATCCAAAGGCATGGGAACGCTAAAATGCAGGAGGGGATGGGAAACGACAAAGCGTCCAAGGCTAAACAAGGTAACTTTTCCCAACTCTGATTCTCCTCACTCATAATGATGATTCAAATGGTTTCTCTAATTATTCTTCTCTGCTACATATGGAATGTTCATTCGAACAGAATCATGCAATCTAACTCTCCCCTCTATCGGTATTCAATGCACACACCAAAGCTAAAGCAGTTCACAATTTTGGATCTTCCAAGTTTCCAGTTATAGCTAATTTCTTATCCGAGAAAGCAAAGAGAATAGTGGATTCAATCAGAAATAACCGCCAGAGGACTAAAATCTGATTTTACTTTTATACAGCTTATCGGTCACAGACACTGATCATTCCATAAAGACAATCATTTCGAATAAAAAATGTAAGGCAATTACGATTGGGGCAAAGGATGTAACATAAGATGTATCTGATAACTCACATCATCAAGTCTTGAATCTCAATGTAGAATTGCAAAGGTTTTATAGTCCTAGATTTTTACAGCCTCTTCAAAAGCCAGTGAAATCCTTATATAGTTTCTCTTTTGAGTGAATGCATTACATTTTTTTTTTTTTTTATAAATAATTATGGACTTTGAATACCATACCTCGCGGCCTGTTCAGGAAAATACCGTCCAGGTTGCTTCTGCCTGAGGACATGTAGATATCCACCAGGACAAAACTCCATGACTAACCATGATACATTATCCGACGTAAATTGAGCATAGAGTGTCGGAAGAAACAGATGATCCAGCATTCTGAGAATTTCTCTTTCAGTCTGAGCTTGAGGCATCTTTTTCTTTTTAGCTAAGAACTCGTTATCAATTACCTGTATCGAAAAAAGGCAATCCGTTCTTATCAATTCAGCAAGATATCAAGATACATCGTACCAATATCTCCATAACCAAGTTTTTTCTTCTTCTGTAGATTGAAGTGATTCGGGCCTAGAAAACCATACATCTTTCTTATATGGTTGATTGCTTCCCACTTGATGTCCTTCGACATGTGTGGCTTATCATTACAAGTTCAACAACTCAAGTTGATTTACAAATGGACTAAAATTGTCCTAAGTCAAAAAAGACAATTTTATCCGAAAATATGAAAAAAGTATCTCAAAATATATTAATGTTTAGAATGGTTACATTCACATGCTATTTTAATTCAGATATTGCGAATAAACAATCCTTAAATAATGGATACCTTATTTATGGTTCACTTTTAATAAAATAATACAAACACTTGCGTAATTAAAATTATATGCTTACAATCACTAATTCAAACTAAGATTATATAATGAAATATAACTATAAATAAAAAAATGCAAGAATCGACCAATAATAAAAACTGGAATTATGATAGGGAAAAAAGGCATTAATCCATAGAATGAAAAAACAAAAAGAAAAACCAAGTTCAAAAAATTAAAAACGAAAGAAAAAAAAAACATAAAAAGAAAATAGCTAAAAGGAAAAAAAAAAGAAGAAAAAAAAAAGATAATCACTGAGGAGGGATTTTTTTCTTAATGTTTATACTTGAAATGTCCATAACTTTTAAATTTATTGAATCCATCTTTTACATATTGTTATGGTATCGTCTAATTATCGATTTACCTTTCTCTGACGTTGGTGCTTGAACTCGTCGAGGCTCCAGATAGCTCATCTCTATCGGCCCCTTGTTTTCAGCTATACAAGAATGCTCCTGGCAATATTCCTACAGAAAATGCAACTGGACACCAATAACCAAATTGACATTGACATGAAACGAAACAGAAAAACAAAGAGAAGAAAAGAGAAAACTTGTAGAGCCGGAGCTCTCTGAATTCTTGCAACACAACGATCACAAAGGTACCAGGAGAAGTCTTCTTCAGCGCAACAACACGCTCGACCACAGTCACCAAGGATGGAACTCAAGCCTCTCTCTAACTTATGAGTAATGGTCAAATACGACTTGTTCAATCAATAAGAAGACAACGGCTAATGTTTAAATACCTAACGTTTTAATCTTCATATGGAAAGAACGATTAGAATGGAAAGTAAGAAATCAGATGCCTAAGCTATGGCATTAGTCGATAGATAAGATTGAGATTGGGTAAATTGGGGGCTGTTAAAGGTTTTGTGTGATTGGGCCAACTTATTCAGCATTCTCCAACGTGGTGCTGTGCGCATCAAAGAGATAAACCACATAAAAATCCATCATTGCCGAGTCCCTCTGTCAAATCACAAAGATAGAAGAATAAAGGAACAATTTTGCCCCATGTAAAGTCACGAAAACTATACAAGGGACGGATTTTGTACAAACATAGTTTGTATCACAAAGATCCAAGGGTAAGCTAATCAAAGTCAAAATTCAGTAACCTTTAACAAGAGACGAGTTTCACAACCTGCAAACACTTAGTACCCATATCTAAAATCAGTATGAATCTTCTGAAGATTAAGTATATCTTTATCGACTATGCCACGTATCATTTCAATATGTTTAGTTCTATCATGAAACACGTTATTTTTGCATAATTGAATAGCAGATTGACTATCAGAATAAAAATGCACAACATCTTTATCAAGAAAATCAATTTCATATAAGAGACTTTTCAACCAAATAGCTTCCTTCAAGACTTCACTTTGAGAAAGTTAAGCCAAGATTTATAAAAGAATTCAAGTACCTAAGCAACCATTTCAACGCTTCCCAATGCAACATACTAGGATTGGACATATAACGACTTAAATAACTCACAGTATAAGCAATGCCAGACCTGATACTTATCATAAGATACATGACAGATCCTATAGGATTGGAATAAGGCACTTTCCTTATATCACTGATTTCAGAACGAGCCTTGGGGGACTGGTCGTTACTTAGCATAAGATGAGATGTAAGAGGCACATTGACATTTTTAGCATTAGACATAGAGAATTTACTCAAAACTTTTGATTTTGACATTTATTATGAGTTCGCCTCCTCACATGCATATACCCTTACTAGAATTTGAATGCGTCCTATGTTCGCCACTTGGCAGCTACTAAGGAATTTAAAAGCAATGAGGATTTAGCCAATTTCCCAAACCAATGCCTAAGATCGAGGCATCGTTATACCTGAGGCGAACTTAATGGCTGATTTAAGGCTACGGGGCCCACAACGCAGAGGGTACGACCGACCACGACACTAATTGAGGCTCTGATACCACTGTTGTGGTATCGCCTCGCTGTCGATTCACCTTTCTCAGACGCCGGTGCTCGACCTCGTCGATGTGTGAGACATATCACAGCATTTTAGGCAGCTCCAGACAGCTCATCTCTATCGGGACAAGCTCCATGTGGTCGTACTTTGCACGAGCAAATCGCGTGCCAGCATGCCTACACACTTGTTTCTGGATACACAGGATTTTTCAAGAGTTTGCCTTTAATTTTGGGAGTTAACTTTTTTATTTTTACCAACTCAATAATGTTAGAGGTTGGCTTCTACAAATGTAGAAGTTACCATTGCCAAGCGCACTCTAATAGAACTTTAAGTCATGTACAACAGAAGCTATAAGGTCATCCATAACGCAACAGAAGCTATACGACTCACAACAGCATGTCTTTAATTTCACTAAAAATAAAAATGGTGCCAATGGGTTTCGAAATCATGTGAAAAACAAAGTTTAAAAAAGCCATCATTTTCCCACTAGACTACAATCTGTTTACTACATTCATTCACTATAATAATATATATAATCAAGGCAAACGAATAGAAAAAATAAAAAATACAAGGAAAAAGCTGTAGAATGAAGCCCAGACACGGTAGGAGTGCGTGCGCCGCCATTGGCCGTGATGGCAGCGTGATGCGCACGGGCGCGTGGAGGCCATCTTGGGCTGAATGCCCAATGTTGAGGCAGAAACCGGCAATAGGAAGCGCCGCAGCAGTGCAGCCCGCTGGTCCTGCCCTCCGAGACGATGAGATTTGCAGCCGTTGTGGCTGCTCTAAGCATAGATTCTAGGCCCTTGTACAACATTCAACAAAAAACAACATATGATAATTTCCGATCATATAATGCTCAACTCCTAAACGTAATCAACAATAGTTTAAAAACTTCTCTAACAAAAACAAATAACACCCATGACCAGGAGATTTCAGGTATTTTTTGCAATTAAGAATAAAATTTAACTTAATCTTCACCCCTAGATCGTACAGTTAACAAAAGCTTAGAACCATAAGGGGGCGTTTGGTGGGCTGGTTAAACCCATGATAGGATAACACTATCTTGACTCAACGATAATTTGGGTTGTGTTTGGTACATCAGATCCAGTTCGGGTTTGTTATCTTATCCGTCTCGATTGGCGTGAAAACAATTGTTACACTATGTTTGGCGTGGCATTTCTATCAATGCCTCACCATGCGACTGTGTATCTTGAGGCACCGATTACATTTCTTTTTCCATGTGATGCCCTTCTTCGTCCTTTACTCTCTCTCTAATTTTTGGCCACCTCTTCTTCTTAAGTGGCCAACTTGTTGCTGTATTTCGGTGTTGTTGGCCGATGTCGTTGTTGACTTAAAGGGCCCTGCGGTAGTGGGGGGTTTCTTTTCGACGGTAGTGTTAGAGTTTCGCGGTGATACTGGTGAAAAAATGTGAGTTTGAATTGTTTTGTTTTTTGGAATGAAGCCACACACTTACTTTTAAAAGTAGGCAATTTTATTAGGAAGCAATTTATGGCATATCGTCTTTTTCTTTTTCTCCCTCTGGTTGTATGGTGTTTTTCTTTCTTCATATTTATGGGATAATCTGATAATTCATTATTTTATTAAAACTTAAATTATGGATTATGGGGATAAAATTGCAACATAATCAATATTTGTAGTATTTTCTTAATTTATGAGTTATGGTGAGATAAAATGAGAATATGGATAGAATTACTAATGACATTTAATAAAATCCCAATGGATAGGCCTTCAAATTTGAGAAGTGTGAAGCATTCAATAAGGCCGGCCCCTCATACCTTTAATTCATGTTTTAGTTTTTGCAGTTTGCACTCAAACCATTTATATTCTATAAACGTAAAAAGGAATATTTCAGAGCTTGCAATTAATATATTATATATAATTGAACAAGTCCTTTAATGTACTATAAAAGTGAAAAAAAATTAAATAGCATGTTTTCACTTCATATCTTTAGTTTTATATATATTTAATATGTAGTTTGGAGAAACAATTATAATTTAGTAAAATATTATTTATTTATTAATAGATTTTTTTTGCTTTTTATAACCATATATAAAAAGGTCCAATTATAAATATTTGCATAGGGCTCACGTTGTAATCCCGCGGCCCGCCCATGGTTCAAATCTTACAAATGTTGGAAATATTTTCACTTGATTAGATCTATCTTATTTTATTTTTTAAATGCAACTTCATATACTTTTTCTTATGGGCAAATAAATTAAATAACAACAAAAGAAAATACAAAGTAATAGAACACACTATATGAATGCATTTCCGAAGAGCAACAGAGTAGGGATACCCTAGGGACAAAGGTTTTAATGCTATCGAGTTGTCGAACTATTTAGTTACGGGTCATTCATATTGTAAATTTTTCGGGCAAAATTTCTCAACTCTAACCCTAAGTTTTTGGATTTCCGGGCTAATTGGGCTTGAAAATATTTATGATTTTTTAAAACTAATATGTTTTTTCTTGATAGATCTATATTAACAAACGAATACACTCATAAATGAATGTCATTTTAATTCAAAATTAATATATAACTTTTAGAGATGCAATAATACACATTTTTTTCTAAATAAGTATCGCTTTTTAATTTTTATATCTAAACATTTTATATTAACCATTAGAGTAAAATATATAAAAGTGAAATGATGAATATAACTATCAAATATTGAAATCAAAGTACATTTTACATCCATACGAAAAAGAAAATCTTATTATACTAATTTTCAAAAGTTTAAAAACGAAATAAAATAATAAAATTTGAAAATTAAATAATGAGAACTCACTCATTTTCAATTCAATCCTATAGGGCTCAGGCTATTTTCATGCTAACCCTATCGAATTATAAACTATTTGTTATAAAATCTTTCAGATTAAGATTTTTTTCGGACGATGAAATTTCAGTCCCAATCTTCTCGAATTATTGATCTATTCAGGCCAAGATAGATTTCTGGCTAAATTATGTGACCTTAAGTCGCAATCACTATAATCGGTTATACCCAATACCATTTTATTTGAATAAAGTGGCACACCATGATAATATTTTTTACTTAATCATTTGGCATTCTGATGCACATTTAAGTCAGCACCTCGTTTTATAATCTATATATTTAAGTTATCATATGAGTAAAAAAAATTGTGAACGCGTGTAATACAAACTTTTGAGGTGTTGGAAGAGAGAATACATAGCCATTATATGAAACTAATCATATTATTTTTTTCAAACTAAAATTCTTGTTAACTACTTAGGCAATATTCTGTAGAGATTTTGTTGGTTTTGTTTTTCATGTTTGAAAAACACATGCTGTATAGTTATTAAAAATTACACATAATTTGGTTAAGTTTTACCCAAATAATTAGGTTACCACTTAAACCATTAAGCCTGTTTTATATGGTGCAACTGAAAATTGGATTTTTGAGAGGTCCAACATTCTCTCATTCCGAATCATTATATTATTTAACATAAATAAGAAATTAAAAAAAAAACCAAGAAAATGCAAAATTAAACAAAAATATCAGAAAATAGATAAACCCAATCCCGGACAAAAATAGGAAATTTCAAAATCAGTGGCAAAGAGGTTCGGTCAGAACCAATCTCCTCCCTCCTTTCTTACTTTTCTTCCTCTCTCTCTTACATACTTTTCTCTCTCTATCGGGATCTCAGCCAAGGGGGCTCCGATCCTCTTCTCCTTTCCACGCCGCAGGACCAGATCGCCGCCGCCGCGGATTCCAAGATGATCACAATTCCTTACATCACCGCCCTTACCACATACTTCAGCTACGGCCTCCTCTTCGCGTTCGGCCAGCTCCGCGATTTTTTCCGCAAAATTTTCGACTGGTGGTCCAAGAGCAACCTTCAGGTATCCTACTGTACACTCAAGCGTTCCAGCGTTTAGTTATTCGTATGCATGAAATAGTTTGTTAACATGTTTGTCTGTGAGATTTGGTTTTGATATGATGTGTTTTTCATTGGTTTTGATTGTGGAAGGGCTACGCGCCAATCTGCTTGGGGCTTGAGGATTTCTATATTCGGAGATTGTATCTACGGATTCAGGTTCTCTCTATTTCTCTCTGTGTCTGTGTATTATGTATAGGCTGCCGGCTCTGTAAATCAGGATTATTTTTCTATTTGGTTTTTGGGGATCTTTAGTGACACACATCTTGTGAGTAATGGTACTTCTAGGGGGTTTTTGTTTTTATTTTCATTTTGGATTGGATATATCTATTTCTGTTAAATGCCAAATGCCTTAGTCATTCAATGGCGAATGCTAGAAAGTTTCATTGCAAACCTTAATTCTGTGGTGAAGACGATATGAAGTTTCAAACTAGTAACAAGGTTAATACTTGACATTTGATCTCCATCAATTGGAGTTGATATTCACAAAAACAGTATTTTTTATTGGTGTAGAATATGAATGTCTTTTAGACATCATCAGAAGCTAAAAGATGTGCTAACACAAAAAAATCCTTGTAATTTGCAGGATTGCTTTAATAGACCAATTTCAAGCTCTCCTGATGCTTGGTTTGATTTGGTGGAGCGTATCTCCAATGACAATAACAAAACTTTAATGTAAGTATCTGTTTGCTGGAGTTACAATCTGTTGCTTTTTCTATTTCCAGTTCCATAATTTAATTCTAGAAAACCTATCCTTAATATGTTAACAATTGACATCAACTTGTTATGGCACCATATGGAGGTTGAATTGAAGAAAATCAAATATTTATATTTCTGAGACATGGTTTCCGCATGTAAAAGCTACTTTATTGTGGAAAGCTATTCCGAGTAAACACTAATTTATGCAGGCGAACCACAAAAGTGAAAAGATGTCTGAACCTAGGATCTTATAACTATTTGGGGTTTGCGGCAGCAGATGAATACTGCACGCCACGCGCAATTGAGACATTGAAGAAATTTTCCCCTAGCTCCTGCAGTACACGGGTTGACGGAGGTAAATTAGTATCTTAGCTATACTATGATTTATATTGCTCTTACTGTTTATATTGACAAGTAAAACTACGTGATCAGGCACTACCACATTGCACGTTGAATTAGAGAAGTGTGTAGCTAATTTTTTGGGAAAGGAAGCTGCTATAGTTTTTGGCATGGGTTATGCCACAAATTCTGCCATTCTTCCTGTATTAATGGGGAAGGTACGCCAGTTAGTTAAACTGGTATTATTTGATGGTTCTTATTGTCTATCGTACTTATTTTATTTCAAAATTTACAGGGACGCCTGATTATCAGTGACTCTCTGAATCATAACTCTATTGTTAATGGTGCTCGAGGATCTGGAGCCACTATACGGGTTTTTCAGCACAATAGTATGTCTGAAATCCCTCATTTTTCTTCTAAACTGAAATATCTGGAAAGATTAGTTAATAACTTAAATGCTTTATTTTATTTTTCATCATCCTTCCTTTAGCACCATCTCATTTGGAGAAAGTTTTGAGAGAACAAATTGCTGAGGGACAGCCAAGAACCCACAGACCTTGGAAAAAGATAATGGTCGTAGTGGAAGGAATCTACAGCATGGAAGGAGAACTGTGCAAGCTCCCTGAGATTGTCGCCATATGCAAGAAATACAAGGCAATTCTCTAAGCAGGCAGCTTCTTCGCTTTGTTCAATAATCACCAATTTTCACTTTTGCTTCAAAGAAAACTTAAATATCTTCTATTTCAACTTAAAATGTTTTGATTTGAATGATGTCTGGCCCTTCAGAGTTTTGAATGGCCTCTTTGTATTAAAATCATTCTAATATGGGCTTATGATTACCTAAATAAGGTTTCTTTTTCTTCTTAGAAAGAAATTCGAAACTTCAGTTTCAGAGGCATGCTACATGTTAACTCATGTAATTATGTTTTTGCTATTTCCTAACCTGCTTTCCCTCTGCAGCTCCATATCTATCCTCTTTTATTCATGTAATTTTGCTTTGTAACAGGCATACGTTTATCTAGATGAGGCACACAGCATTGGAGCTGTTGGAAAAACTGGAAGGGGTGTCTGTGAGCTCTTAGGTGTTGATACTGCAGATGTAGATATTATGATGGGAACTTTTACAAAATCATTTGGATCATGTGGCGGCTATATTGCAGGATCTAAGGTTCCTTCCATTATAACCCAACAGTTTCCTGTAATGTGGCTGCATAATGTAATCTTAAGCATCGTAGTTGAGAGCTAGCAATTTTGTTCAGGCTTCTGATTATTTACAAATATATAGCATTAGCATATGATAAATAAAATGCTTGCCTTATAAGTGCCTTTTCTTTTTCTTTCATAATATAAAATGCTTGCCTTATAAGTGCCTTTTCTTTTTCTTTCAGGTATATATTGGATATAATCTCTTGAATTTATGTATTTTTTCCTTGTACTGGGGATATCCAAACATATTTTCCAAATCATTGTCATTTCATAATTGTCTGACGTCATTCTTTATAACGAGAAGGAACTCTTATGTCGTAAACGTTATGCATACCATCATAGTGAACTCTGTTATCACTTCTGTGACCAATCGTACACTTCGATGTTGTTTTCTGCAGGAACTTATTCAATACTTGAAGTATACTTGCCCTGCTCATCTTTATGCCACCTCAATATCGCCACCTGCTGCAGAGCAGATTATTTCTTCCATTAAGGTTATTCTTGGAGAAGATGGTTCCAGCAGAGGTGGAATTTGATCTACCTTTAGTTGCTTGGATAACTTTAATGTGTCACTGCTCTCTATTATACTTGATTGTGAACTTATCAAGTATTTTTTATGACAGGGGCTCAGAAACTAGCCAAGATACGGGAGAATAGCAACTTTTTCAGATCCGAATTGCAGAAAATGGGTTTTGAGGTTCTTGGTGATAATGATTCTCCTGTCATGCCCATAATGCTCTATAATCCAGCAAAAATTCCTGCATTTTCACGAGAGTGCCTGAAAAGAAATGTAAGCCTTTAGATTTTTTCAGCTTTAGTGCTTCCCTGAACCTTTTATAAGCTTAGGTAACCCTTCTCGTAAAATATCCTAGGACACAATAAAATATATTACATTTTCTAAATTATTTTCTTTCTAATAGATCACTTTTTCCAGTACAGTTTTCTTCGAAAATACCCAAAAGCTGGCGAAACATTCCCTACATTTTGCTTT
Organism: Monilaria moniliformis; assembly: GCA_034509125.1. NCBI lineage: Eukaryota > Viridiplantae > Streptophyta > Magnoliopsida > Caryophyllales > Aizoaceae > Monilaria > Monilaria moniliformis. The sequence goes on from JAYDZE010481001.1 coordinate 14,187, forward strand.
GAGTTTGTTTAGTTTCACAAGCAAGCTCTTAGATGGTTTCTTTCTAGTTTGTTTTATTCATACGTTGTTCCACCATGTAGGTGGCTGTTGTGACTGTTGCGTTTCCCGCCACACCTTTGCTTTTGGCACGTGCACGCATTTGCATCTCTGCTGCTCATTCAAGGGAAGACCTTCTCAAAGCTTTGGAGGTTAGAGTCTTATCCTCCTGTACCGCTGTATACTCAATTTTGTTCTTTCCTGTCTCGTGTTTCCTCTTACATGTTTCTTTCTAAATTACTCTTGTCATTCGACCAACGTTTAGTAGTTGATGCTGTAGATTTATGTTATGGAACTCTAACTGGCTATGTAAAAATGGTGATGGGAAACCATAATGTTCATGTGCTTGATGCTCGAATTTTTTGTATAACTGAGATTGGATTTATTATTTGACTTCTCTGATATAGTGGCTATACATCATATGTTGTGGTTCCTAATTCATCCTACCCACTTGGTTTTGATATCAGGTAATCGGCGAAGTAGGCGACATGGTAGGTATAAAATACTTCCCCGCTGAGCCAAAGAAACAGCAGCTGGAAGGAGACAGGGTTAAGCTGGAATGATAAGAAATCTTTCATTTTCTGTTAGTTTCCATGGTGTCATTTACTACTTCCAATTGGCTCTACGCGTGACCTGTAAGTTTTGCTTCAATTTTTTGTACATAAAGCTGTATGTTATTTTGTTACTAGAGATAAGTGTGCTAAGTTATACTCTTTTGTGTCAGAAACAGACAGCTCTGTTTGTTTAATTATCTACAACATGTATAGCCTCACTTCTGGAAATTCTTTGATACTTACTGTCAGAAAATCGATATTTCTTAATGTAGCCATTTTTGCTATGTAAACAAGTACCTGACATTTCTAAACAATTTTTCGTTATCAACAATCACATGATCTTTTGTTAGAATATTATAAATTCTTGAACATTAATCTTGGCCCTCTCTTTTTATGCTTCAATTGCTTTCTGTTTGGTTTGGTATTCTTTCCCCCATTGTCGTTTCTAACGTCTCAAAAGGGTACGCATTGTAGTGCTTGTATAAAAAAGGCTACTAAACGTAAAATCAAAATTGAGATGCAATGCAATCCCATGATTGGTTAGTCTCAACATGGAGAATTTTTTTTTTCTGGTTGCATGATAGAAATCCAGATGAGGATGCACTCTAAAAGATATTTTTATTATTTTTTTTATTTTTATTTTTTAAATTCAGAAAATGCAAAACATATCTTTGTAGCCTTGTCGGTGATGAGCGAGAATAATGGCGTTTGGTTTGAATGCTAAATATGATTGATGAAACAATTCAATTTAATCAAATATTTAGTTTGCATAATTAGATCCATGATTGATAATTTGGTCCGTACACTAATCATCCAGTTGGATTATTATTTTATCACCTCAAAATTGGGTTGGCTATTTAATTATCTCCTATACTTCTATGAACTAGTGTTATCTCATTTGCTTTGACACGGATTTTAATAAACTTATTGTGTGTGTTGTGAGTGAAATGAGGGTCATATTTATTTTAAATTAATGAATTTAGTTGTATGTGCTCTGAGTGGAATAAGGGTACCTATAATTAGGGGTGATAAATCGGTTAGTCGGTTATCGGTTAACCGGTAACCGAACCGATTAAAGTCGGTTATCGGTTAACCGATAACCGAAATTTT
>JAYDZE010481112.1:0-15885 GCA_034509125.1 Monilaria moniliformis
GTGCATTTGCTCCTCGTAGTTATGATCCATTGGATGCTATGATGAATGCTATGATCAAACGGGTATGCTAATCTCGCCTACTTATATGTTTAATTCAAAATGCTGGAATTTGATCTTGTTGATCTCAAAGAGAAAGTTATAAGTACTGATATCTGCATTTGTATAATCTCAGTGGAATTTTGCATCATTTATGTAATATTTATTTCTTTGACAAAGGCACCCTAGAGAACTGACGATATTCGGTTAGCTCGTTCTGGTTCTCAACTAGTATTAACACTGTGTTTTCTTGGTATGTAGGAACAAGATGAAGCCATACCAAACTGTGATTTTGGATTCAATGATTATTCTTTTGGATCAGGGATATGAGACCTGCACTTGCAAAACATTGGAAATCCTCAACCAGGAGTCTGTCTATATGAAGTATTCTGTGTATTTCTTTCAGAATATTCGTAGAATGTTGAGTTTTTTCTGTGTTCATTTTTTTATCCGATGCTGCAGCTTAGAGTGGCGCTCCGTAGTTGCAGTACTGAGAAGTTCTGAACTCTTTGTTGTTAGGGAGACAAATCAGGCATTTCAAGAATGACTTATCATCTCAAGTAAAAGTTTGTAGGTATTATTAGGTTCTTAGCCCTATTTCACCTAGATTTCAAGAGAAGTGAATTTAGTTGATATAATCAAGAATTAGTCAATAATTTGTTTTCCATTTGCTCTTTTATATCAAGTATTGTACATGAATTTGTTCGTCGCAGCATGCACAAGAAGAGTTAGCATTGTCTTTGCTGAGCTTGAGGATTGCTCGAGTCATGAACATAGTCTCGAAGGCAATTCTTAACAACTCAGATCCCTTTGCACAAGCAAAATTGCATTATAAAGGCAGGACTACCTCATACGTGTAGATATAGCCATTTCGTGTATTATAGTTGATTCAAATCCTTATACTTACACGGTGACAGCAACATGTTATTTGTTCAGACATTATACAGTTTTAATTAGCCATGTCTCAACCAAATATGCCATGAAAATTTGATACATTTAGTAGATAGACGACCACGTGAAACCAAAACAATACGAGATTTCTGCAAAATTTGCTTGCTAGACATCTCTGAGTTCTTCTCCTTGATCACCACATCAAAAATAGGGTAACACATACCGTTTTATGTATATTACTACTCCCCTTCCCAACCAGCTTGACGAGCTCTCCGCTCCCACAGTGAAGTTAACTTCCTCTCCTTAGAGAGCAACACCGCCGATCGTTCCCTGGCTCCCTCGCAAGTCTCAGTGGCTGCTATGCATTTATCGGCTTCACTCTGGTATAGAGAGGCCAACCTTTTTGCTTCCCCTAATGTAATGTTCATATGATGAGAGTGTTCTGCACCGACAGTTTCTTCCAACTTTAGTTCTTCTGATAGTAAATCTACAAATTGCTTCTCCATCTCTTCCTTGAGGTCAGGATCATCTTTCCCACAATCTATCCAATAAAGATTATATCAATGCATTCAGTTACAACTTTTAGAATCTTCTGCATAAATAATATAAAACGAAACTATAAGATCCTATTGCACATGCACATCCAGAAATGGTCACATTCAAGGAGAAACGGAAGTAGGGAAGAGTGGAAATCTCCTAGATGCTATCCTTACCAATAACAGAAAGATTAGCCAAGCCTGCAAGAGACATAAGCATAACATGAAAATTGTTAGTGGCGTGAGTTTTATAATTCAAAACAAGGCTAAATCAAACTATACTTACAGAAAAGCAATGTGAATATTTACACACAAAGATAAACAAAAGACTGGAAATGGTTGAACTGATCTCAGCTAGCTGGTATCAAAACTAACTTTCACAAAAGAAAAAAAATCTGACCACAGAATTCATTTCATAAATAACACACTATTAGTTATGAAGAGGATGTAAGCAAGAAATGATCACATAGAAATTTCAATTACTATTTGATTTCAAATATTTCTAAGACATGTATCTGCAGAAGAAGACATCATTGCTCAGGACCTCATAACTTAGGAGACAATATACTGTGCAGGAACTAGAACTCAAAAGGCATAGCTGGTAGTCCATAAAGTTCCCATTATGTTACCGCTCTCTTTCAGAAATACCATTGTTGTTCTGCTAAAATTCATCAATACTAAATAGACGGAAAGAAAAGACATTCTTCTAGGTAATCCCACTGCATATACAGGCTAAGAAAACCTTACTAATCCAACTTGTGTTTGCATCACCAAAACTTGTTAGTCTCTAGAATTGCCTACTTTATTGCCCTCTAAGGAAATAATAAGGAGATATTGACGATCATCCTGAATGCATTATTTTTCACTGATAGAGTTCAATGATGCACAACAAACCAAAAGGTCATTACTTAATAGTTGAGTTTTAACAGGAGGAAAACTACTGCAGGATAGTCTAGGTGGCTCAATTAATCACTGCAGAACAAGAATAATATCACTCTTCTAGTCACCAAAATACTAGTATATTAATTTCTCTGAGGTTATAATAAGACAAAAACGTGCATGTTTTGCAAAATCAAATTTGAGTCCTCTATACAACGATGGATCGTCATTGAATCCAATGCCAGACAATGAGAACTATCAGTGAATACAAGTATTTATCATGTGGAGATCCAAGATTTAACATGTGCCTTACATTCAATCAGTGGATACAAGTATAGTTCACAAGAACTTCAAGGAGATGCAAACTATCTATGGAATCCCATGTATATTTGGATACACTAACAAAATAGATAAATCAAATTCTACCTGTTTCGATTAAAAAAACATCCAATTAATAAATCAAATCCAAAATATTTAGTAACTACAATCCAAAACAAACATGAACTTTGAGTTATTAATCCACTCAAAATCGAAAAGGATAAACACTAGATATGATTGGGTGATTTCTACAATCCATCCTTGTCTACCAAAGTAGCCTATGGAGATCCAAGACTCGAAATGAGCTCCATATCCAATCAAAATAACGCAAATAAAGCACCCCAAATTTTAAAGAATTGCAAACTTGAATCCACTATATATAGGATAAGTTTTTTGAAACTAAAAAATAGAAGGAAGAAAATTAAATATAAAATTAAGTAGCAAAATATTTCAACATAATTCAGCTACAACAGAGAAAGTTTTTACAAGATCACAGCAAAGACACCATCATAACTCAAAATTAATTACTAAATTACCGCAAAAGAAAAAAAGACGAAAGAATTACACGAAACACCGAGAACCCAGAAGCTAAAACTTATATTTTGTGTGTGGAAAGAAGCTAAAAATAGAAATAAGCTGAAAAGGTTAAAAAACTTGGATGAAGTGGGGGTGATACCAGGCACAATCTGGAAAAGGGACTGAGGAGGAGCGCAATTGCAGGTGCACGGAGGGCAAGAATCGGAAACCCGTTTCAATTTCAAACCTTTTTTAAACTTGAAATACAAAGCCGGCCCAGATACGCAGAGCGCTGAAACCACTGCAAAAATCACCAAGCAACACCTCAACCAAGTCCCCGATCTCCTACTCATCTCTCTCTCTATCTCTCTAGTCAGTGCCTCTGTGTGTGAGAGAGGTCAGAGATCTAACAGTGGTTCATTAAATTGAATGGGCTTAATTCGGGATCTATCTATTGGAAATAATTTATATGAACGCGGTGGAAGTGTATCTTCCTTAAATTATGCATTGGCAAACAATCGGAAGGCGTCGGTGACTGTTTGCCCTTTTAACAATGTCAAGTTACCACGTAAAACTTTTAATACCATTTTTTTACCAATTTATACATATATAGAAAAACTTATATTTTTAAAGGACAATTGGTCTCTAATATCACAAACTTTGGTCGAATTTCGAATTTTCCCACGAACTTAAAACTTGGTCGTAAAAATCATGAACTTTGTCGAGATTTCTCACAATCCTCCAAATCGTAACTGACGTAGCAAAATTAAAACTGAAGTGACATTTAAATGTAACAAAACGACGTCGTTTTGGTACTAAGATAAAAGGGCATTGGTCGCTAATATCACGAACTATGGCTGAATTCCGAATTTACCCACGAACTTAAAATTGGTCGTAAAAATCATGAACTTTGTTGTTGTTTGCAATTTCTCACATTTGACGATTCTGTCGAAATCAATTCTTATGTGGCTTGTCGGATTATCTATGCGTCCTAATTACTCCTTACGTTCATATAATGTGGCATGACATGGACAAAAATAAAATTAAAAGATAATAATAAAAAATAAAAATGTGTGCCTCTCTCTTTCTCTCTCTATATAACTCTTCGTCTCCTCAAATTCACTGCATCGAATGTTGACCGTCATGTAGGCATATCTCCTAGTGGTTGCAGGCAAAAGCCCGCCTACAACATCAGTTGTGACGTTGTTGCACTCGAGGCAGATGCAGCGGCGGTGGTCGAATTCTAGGTGGATTGAAACATACGGAATTGCGGTTTCTGTTGGCTTTGTCGTTGAATCTTGCGGTCGATGGTGACTAGTGGCTGGCGGCCGAAGATGGAGAGGGAATTGGGGAGATGAGAGAATGAGGATATACAAATTTAAAAAATAAAAATAAAAATAAAAATAAAAATAAAAATAAAAAATTATTAATTTTGGATTGATGAGGTGGACAAAAACGACGTCGTTTTGGCCCAGTAGGCATTCCGACTTGCCAAAACAACGTTGTTTTGGTTCAGTAGACATTCCGACAAGTCACGTCGAAATAGATTTCACCGAAATCGTCAATTGTGGAAAATTCCAAACACGACCAAAGTTAATGATTTTTATGATTAAGTTTTAAGTTCATGGGAAAATTTGGAATTCGACAATAATTCGTGATATTAGTGACCAATAGCCCAGAATAAAATAAAAACGACATCGTTTTGTTACATTTAAATGTCACTTCAGCTTTATTTTTGCCACGTCAGTTACGATTTGGATAATTGCGGGAAATCTCAAACAATGGCAAAGTTCATGATTTTTGTGACCAAGTTTTAAGTTTATGGGAAGATCTGAAATTCGCCCAAAGTTCGTGATATTATCGACCAATTGCCCTATTTTTAAATAAATCAGATATCTAAATACTAAAATGTATTTATAACATAGAGCATATTTGATCAAAAGACTTCATCGTAGCTAAATATGACTATGTAGCATAATTTTTTGTTTTTTGAGTTTGCTGTGAAAATAATGTTTGTGGCTTGTTTGGAGATCTCAGACATGAAATTACATAGTTTATGACCTTGAAAATTACATAGTTTATGACGTAGAACTAAATAAATCCGCATTTAATAAAGATGTTAGTTCTCAGACAAGATTATATTGGTGTATGGAGGGAAAAATACATCAATAATAATAAATTAAAGTTTTTTCGATAGCTTTTGACTTTTCTATTGATGAATCACTATATGTCGGGTAACAGCGTGATTGAGGATTGTTATTCCAATAAAGGAATTTCCTAAAAGCTAAAGATCTGATAGGATGATATTTGGAATTAAACACATGTAGTTCACACAATCAGCACTACAACATATATAGACAAGCAACATGAAGCGTATAAATTCAAGACTCTAGAATGCTCCTAGAGTTCGAATATTAACCTTATTTGCAGAGTCTTCACGTTGATTGTTGTAAGACGAGGGCTTGCAACTCTCGTCACTCCATCAATCCCCAATCACACTATTACCTAACATATACTGATTCATCAGTAGAAAAGTTAAAAGCTATCGACAAATAAATTCCTTCTCGAACATGGATTGGTCATTTTCTCCAACATGGATTTATGATCCATATCTATTAGAGAAATCTATTCAACCAAGAAATTTTATGGAATTATGTCTCTCCTATTGCTTGAATATTAGGCGGACCATATTCTATCAAGCTTCATAGCCGAGGTGGAGAACACAATCGATGGAACTTTTATCTCAAAGGGAAAAATGTTTTCTTCAATTGATACAATTCGCAATTTCGTGTCACACCCCCTATATATAGGGGTTGTTGGTTCAGGTAAGGAATTCCAAGAATGATTAGGACTAAGCCTCATAATGAACTTAATTCTATTAAGTTGAGCTCAACTTAATTAAGTCCATTATTATTAGCTGACTCCACTATAGAATTAGTATTGCACCACATGTCCTTATCCACATTATGAATACAGCTCATTTTTAATTCATTTGTTTCCCGTGTTTAAGATTCTCAATATCTATTACTTAATTTAAGCTTTCCGGTAGCTTCAATTAATTAATCTTTTTTACCAAGAGTGGTTTAGTTCAAGGACATTATTTATTATACTGGAATAAATTCATTTTCTCGGACACCTCTTGAGGATATTATCAACTCGGATTCTCCGAGACACGATTTCATATACTAACAATAGTAGTACCGCTAGACATTAATTACCACTTGCCATGATATCTGAAATTACTTAGGTTTACGAAAAACTTGCACCCATTGATAAGTTAAATAAGTGTATAATTGACATCGTATGCTCAATGTTACGTATATAGATTAAGAAATAAATAATACTGAGATCTTGTACTTCATTTATACAGAATCGAAGAACGTGTCTCACTGTAATCCATTATAGTGTTATACCACATCAGTGCCATCAGTTGGTCAAGATATGCGCGAACCACGGAATGACACTACAACCTTTTATGATAGATTGTCAATATTTATCTAGGTTGTGAACTTGATTTCTTTTACAAGGAACCTACTAAAAGATCTTCTGTAATCATGGATCTACCATTCAGTCTACAATGTAGAAGGATGACTTGTTTGCTTAATTTATGATTATATGCTTAAGAATAAGCATCCATAACCACAAAACACAAACCATTTGACAATGTCAACTTATTCTCAATACGTGGAAAATAAGGCTTTCAATATAAAGCAGCTCAAAGCATGCTTTTCAGTATATAAATCCTAACACAACGCTCATTACTGAAGGATCAAACTGGTAGCTATTAGCAAGAAAATGCTATAAGAGTGAAGATAGTTAAGAATCTTACTAACAGCTGGATCAGCAAATCAGTTCGATTGATAACTATCACAATGCTGAATGTGGTGATTGTTAAACTTGTCTTATTGAAATCCTTGATTGAATACTTAGTCGATTTTACACTTAAGTCAGTATAAGAAACCTTTCAATAAAAGACGTCTACTGAAAGTTTACGCGAATACTATGTTGTGAAGTGTATACTTCTGCTATGTGAAGACGATTCAATAACATGCAATGTAAAGTACTGAACAATTAAAACATAAGAATTTTTATGTGGTTCAGAGTAAACTACTCCTACGTCCATGAACTGAAAAACTTATTAGTCAATCCACTAATTAGGATTACAACATGCTTACGGGTGCAAGTGACCAAACGTAAAAGATAACCATACATGTGCTGCGAGTGAACTTAGTCAATTCTCATTGCTGTAAGTAGCGGTAAATTTGCTGCTTCCAGACTTCTTCTTGTACACTATTTTTAGAGGGTTTTGTATTGAAGGATTTGGTTGTTTCCAACTATGAACAAATTATTCACATGAATTATTTAGTCAATTTAAGTTTAGGGTATTACAAAGAAATGCCTAGATGGCTAAGAGAATATAGATTGGATTTCTCAAGGTTGGATGAGTCACTTAATAGATTGTGTCTTTCATTCTTCAAATCGCTTTTTGGCTTCGAGTGCCTAAATGCTTTGAATTCATATGTGTAGCAATTCGGTTCTTTGTCTCCCTTCAAAAGTGGGAGTTTGTATGGTATTTACGGGTGAGATTTGAATTGTGTCATTCGAAGAAGCACAAATCAAATCCCTCTATTTTGTCGTTTGAAATATTCTCGTTGAACTTTGTTGTGTTGCTTTCAGCGCCTGCAACGTCGTATCACTATAGCTCTACACTTGGTACTTTCTTCTGTGAAATTTGGGATCTCCGCGGATCTTTTTTGTCGCAAGAAGTCAAATACTGAACGTGTGTGTTGACTCCGTGTTTCTTCTGTATAAGAACACTTAGGGCTGACCTTACTCTCCGCCTTTTGTTCCAGCAGCAACACTTCATTGAACTTCCATAAGAACACCTCTGTGTTTCTTCAGTAGCTTCAATCTTCAGTTCTTCTCTTCATATGCTGATGGCTGGAGACTTCTTCTTACTGCGGCCTTCTTCTACTAAAACTTATATTTACAAAAAAATGCTTCCTAATGTACAAGCATATCTAGATTTACACAACGTGGCTATCATCAGAATTTGAATATCCAATCAAAACTGAATAACTATTCATTAATTTTTCCAATAGAAGATAAATTCAAATTTATTTCAATTTGTTAATGTCTGTGCAATAAACAACTGTAAAAAATGTAAGACGGTTAAGATCTTGGCTACTTATTGTTTGAGTTGTATACTAGATATCATGTTTTACGAGCTACTTATGTATTGATAATTCTAAGAACTACCATTGTTTGCCATTTCTAATCTGGTGATTATATTTTGAGCAAATATAATCTGTGATTATAATCGAGCAAACAAGTCTACGTCTTCTGTATTATAGACTGAATGTTGGTCATGTCATCACTAAAGGTCTCTCAGTCGGCTCCCTTGTAGAAGAAAATGAAATTTCACAACCTAGATAGATTTGGACGATCTATCATAAAAGGTTGTAGTGTCAGAGTCCGAAAGTATCCTAACCTTGTGAGACTAATGACACTGGTGTAGTATAGCACTGAATGGATTCACGTTGAGATAAGTCTTTCTTGTTGATTACTAAACGACAAGATCTCGATGATTATTTATTGCTGAATCTTTGTATATAATATTGAGCATACGGTATTGGTATTCACTACTTTAACTTATCAAAAATGTGCGGATTTTTTGTAACCCAAGAATCCTAATATCTTGGGCAGTGATATTAATATCTAGCGGTGCTAGGATTGTTATTGCATCGAATCGTGTCCCGGGAGAGTCCGGGTTGATATTGTCTCCAGGAGGTGTTCAGAAAATATTTTATTATACAGAAGCCCGACTAGCTTGGAATTTATTCCAAAATATAATAAATATTTTTTGAACTAGACGACTATTGATAAAAGATATTAATTAATTAAAGCATACGGCAATCTTAAATTAATTAATGGACATTAGAATCTTAAACATGGAAAATAAATTAATTAAAAAGAAAGCCCAAATTATCTATAATTTGAATTTTGACGGGTGAGTCAATATTAATTTCTATAGTGGTCCAAATTAATATTCAATTGTGGCTCAATTTAATTAGTAAAAGCCCAATAGGGAGGCTCAGTCCAACTTTCATTGGATCCTTAACCTATCTCATACACATTCTATAAATAAGAGAGAATGTGAGGAAAATAATATAATCATTCACGTCACACACATCTCACACTGCAGTTCTCTCTGTAGTATTTTGTTTCTTCTTCTTCACTAGTCATATAGGTTTAATAGCTATTGCCCACACCAATGTTTTATTCTTCTTCTTCACTAGTCCTATAGGTTTAATAGCTACTGCTCACACCAATAGTAAAACATGGAATCGGGTATAGGTTAGAAGATCTAAAGTAGATATTCAAGATCTACACGTGGAGAAGGCGCAAGCAATCTTCTGATATTTGGAGATGAAATTTCAATAAGTATTCAGATCCATAGTGTTCATGATTTAAGATTTATTTTCTAATTTATGTGCTTTTATCTGCATTCTAAATAGCATAATAAAAATGAAATCTGGTTAATTAATTTTTTTTTATATTATCCTAAAAAGATGCCGAAAAGAGAAATTTCTTCACTAGAATTAAATCCCCATAACTTATGAGAGTTTTTTCTATTTATTTTCCTAGCTAAAGTATAAATCTTTGTTTTAACTTTGAGAATTTTTTAGTTCTAAGTAATATTTAGCAATTAGAAACCTAAATGGAAAGAATAACTTATATGCAATGTATTAAAAACAAACTTGTATCCAATTGCAGAAATTTATTTGTTTTGGTTTGGTGTAGTTTAGAACTAAAATAAACAGAACTGTAAAATATGATTTGGTAATTTTTATAAATCAAATTAAACTGTACTGTATTAATATAATTTGAGTTGCAATTTACCCATATTTTTATTTCATGTTTCATGATAATAAAAAAAATCTAATATCTAATGCATTTAAAAAAAGAAAAAATATGATATTAATCTTTTGTTTCAGTTTCTAGTTATAATTAAGTAGGATTGAATTAATCTTTTCGTAAGAAACAGTGTCGTGAAGAACCCATCAAATTCTTTTTTTTCCGCGTGGTATACCTTTCATATAAAAGAGTTTTGTGCGACATTGTATCACGCAGGAGAGATAGTTTCGCACAAGTTTTTGTGTTGGCTCTAGATATTGAAGTTTGGTTACAATTATATTTGCACCTCCAATATCGTTGATGCATATCAATCTAAAACTAGTTTGAATGCTTCATGTCTAGATAGTACTGAGATAACCAATTGTGCAATATCTCAACTTCTTGCTTTCTCTGTTGGATTAGCCACTCCGGATCTTCTTCCGTTGCACCACGCAAATCTGTGTGGTGTGCTCCTGTTTTCACACAATACTAATACATATTAGGATTATTATTATTCACTAATTAGACCACTGCCATTGCCACAACATACATACCATGCTCAGCCACCAGGGCCACAATGGTCGTAGATATGTTCCTCAACACGCTGACATACAAGAAAATTTGAGAATTGATTAATGTTGTAAAACTTAAATCATAAATTTGAATATGCTGTAACATCAACATACCCGCCTCTGCTCCATGGATCTTGTAGTCCGTTGGAGAATATGATGTTGCTGCCAAATCTCTTCAAAACTCGTTCGATCTTCTGTTATGACAGTTGACGGTTACACAAACAATCTTCTTTTTTCTTCCTATGATTAACATTGAGTAAAACGATGCATGCAGCCAGAAAATCGCGTTGTTTGAATGGAATACTCACATGGCCGCCAAATTCAGTGGTGATCCAGTGCGGACGAGGCCTTACTCCATAGCTCTTCATGCAGTCATCCGCATAGCCTTTGTAGCTGAATGAGAATGGAGGAAACATGCTCTCGTTTGAGACTACCATCGGCATAACCATCTCCGTACATGCCTAAACCATCATTGTTTACCAACCTGTATCAGTTAATTTACAAGGGGACAGACACCTCTTCTAGCATTTGGTATGATTCAATCAAAATAAAGTTCCATATATAATGAAATCAGCATTTGAACTGAAATGGTTGAAGGATTCCTGCTTTTGCTGCGTTTCTTTCACATATTTGTCAACATCACTAACCCAAGGAATTCAATCATGTGTAAATGAGATTGTTTTCTACTTTTGAATGTGCTTTTACCTGCCAGTTCCAACCATGAAGGCCATGATCATCGGCATGATTTTCTATGGCGAAGCACTTTTCACCTCGCGAGTAATTGTAGTACAAGCTTGCAGCTGCAAAAACTCTGCTGAGCTTTGTGGTTCCTGGTGAGGATCCATCAATAATCTTACACATCTTCATCCAAAAACAAGTAATATTATAGTTATTTTTTGAGTCAATAGAAAATCATCAAGTAGAAGAAGATGGATGTTAGAGTTAGACCTCTTTTACTGGGTAGGCAGGCAACGGCTTCATGAAATTAGCTTCTGTAGGATAATTCACCATTGCTACATAAACAAAGGCTTCCCACAGCCAATCTCGTGCAGAGTAAACTGAATTAACTTTTCTGAAATATCACACGCGCATTTGTTACAATCTTTTCATTAACATATACATTAGTTCAACTGTAAAGACAGATGAAAAGAATCAGATCTAAAACATGCATAAAATCAGAAGAAGCTAACACCAATAGTGAATATGCTTTGCATTTTTTCTTGCTCGAGACTTACTTGCAAGCTCTGAAACTGCAGCTGAGTTCTACTAATCCCTCTTTGTATGCTGCCATGGCTTCCAACTCTGCCCAACTAGCCTTTATTACTTGATAACAGTTCAAGCTCGCATCCTGTCCAAGAAAAGCTCACTATGAAACGAGGCCTACATTTGTGTTTCAGAGGAGATTTACACACACTACGTACTAATTTAGACCTTGAAATCCTGGGAAACTGCATCATAGAAACTAGACCACGGAGTAATGCCATCGAACTGCAATATTGGGGCCGAAGATGCCAATGCAGCAATAGCAATATGTGGATATTTCAGTCTAAACCAAGCAGCGAGCACTGGAGCAAGGAGAGCACATATTAATTCACACACAAGGAAAAACATTTTCTGATAATATATATTTAGTGATAGAACATTTAGTTGCCAAGAATGGTACTGATACTTAAAAAAGACAAGACATTACTCCTAACTAGTTGCCAACAATGTCCTGCTGTAATAAAACCATATCCAACACACAAGACATTACTCCCAACTAGTTGCCAACAATGTCCTGCTTTAATAAAACCATATCCAACACTCCCACTAAAACACACACACACACACACACACACTTACTTCCTCCATAAGAGCCTCCAAAGACCACAACAGGGGATGCCTCAGAAGATAAGTTGTGCTTCAAACTCCTTATAAGAAGAGCATAATCAGCCAGTGCTTGCTGTGAATTTAAGTACCCCAATCTATTTGCTGAATTGTATGAGTGCTTCCCAAATGGAAGTGATTCTCCATAGAACCTATGCTACAATCATTTTCCAAAAAGAAAAAAAGAAAATCAAGATTCTAACAAAATGAAATCCAGATAGATAAGAGTTCGGTAGAATAACTGATACCTCAATGAAGACTAGAAGAGCGTGAAATTTAGGAGCAATATCAAGCAAGAAGCCAGTGTTGGAAGCAAACCAATCAATATCTCCTTCATTTCCTGTGTAGACAAAAATGGGGGCTCCCTTTTGCCAGTGCTTCCTGTTGATGAGATACTTCTGGTTAAAGGTTTTATAGCTTCTAGGCTGGAATGTGAAATGGTCTAAATTCTGAGGGAAATACTGGGTTTCATATGGTATGTTGGGCTTCAAATTCTTCCCACTTTTCTTGAGGGAAGAGTGGAGAGCTCCAGCTGGAAAATAAGTCGGAATTGATGCTGCAATTGCTATAGCTATATGAAACAGAAACAGCAGCAGCAAAGAAGAAGAAGAAAAGGAAGCCATATTTTTCTTCTTTTCTTTTCTTTTCTTTAATTACTAGAGTCTTGTGTGTGTAAATAAGAGGGTAAGGTATGCTCTCAACTGTCTATATATGATATTGATCTGACAACTCTACTTTTTTGCCATTCTGGAGTTTGTTTGCGAGTGCAGAATCTTGGAGTTTCTCGTGGTGTTGTACTGCATACATGATGGTGACAAGTTTGTTTTCTTCTTTAGCATGGACAAGATAATTAATATGTTAATTTCATGAGTTTGCTAACTTTTTGAGTGTGAGAGCAACTGTTTTATCAGCATGTAGTTGTAATTAAGCCGATGGTTTTTTTAGCTATAATCATGATTAAATTGAACACTCTGATGTAAGGATTAGTAAGTGATGATAAAGTTTAATTTAGATTTACAGGATGGTTATGAGGATATATATGATTGTAAATACATTATCTCCAGGTATGAAATTCAAAAGGAAATATCTACTTTCAAATGCTACATTAATCGTACTCTACACTAATACCAACATAAACATGCAAAATCAAAGGAATCTATTTAGTTTCTGTATGTCTACTACTCCTCTGTCACAGTTAAAATGAATAAAAAAAAATACGATATTTAAACTCTACTAACTTTATTAATAATAATCGTCAAATATAATTTAATTAGTGACAGACGTTGGGGGTGGGGCGCCGGCGAGACTCACACGTGACAGCCCGCCGCATTTTATTTATTTTTTCGATTTTTAATACATTTAATATGCATAACCGTGTAAAATAATATACACAAGAGCCTGTTATAGCTTACTGGTAAAAAATGCCCCCTTCTCTTTGTGTCATTTGGGTTCAAATCCCAGCCCCCTAGGGCCCATGAATAGTGACATTTAAGTGATAGCTAAGAGCATCCATGACTTTGAACATTAAGGTCTTGAGCACTTATAATATTCACATATTTTTTAGGGTTATTCATAACCTTTGAATATTTATACTATTTATGAGTTCCACCTACATTTCTCATTTTTTTTTAATTATATATTTAAATTAAATTGATTTACGAATAAGCAAAAATTAGTAATTTTATTAAAACAACTTAAAATTACATAATTGAAATAAACGATGATTATATATTTAAAATAAAATAAACTACAGAATTGAAATGTATAAAAAACTACAACTAAGAGCGTCTCAATTTCTGCTCGAGCATAGCCACAAACCGATGGTGCTTCATCTTTCCTTCCTCTTACTTGCAGGACAAGTCTCTTCATAAAGCAGTGTAGTTAGTACATTGAAATTAAGTCATTCTCCTTGTATTTTCGCATTTGTTCCGCCATTATCCCCATCTCCTCCCTCTCCGCACAAGAAGATGGGGTCACTGCCTTCTCCTCTTTCTTGCGCTTGGCACCTTTTAGCCCATTGGACGGCTTCTACTCGGCGCTATCGTCGCACTCGCGTTCTCAATCACCTCGCCCGATCATCCACTTGTTGTATATTATCCGTCCAAAACGCTCTTTGATCCGCCGTATCCCGATCCTCCATTGCCCGGCCACTTCTCATAGTAGTGCACCTTCTCCCAAGCCTTGAGGTACTTGAAGGCTCGCTTGTTTTCATCATGATACATATTATGCACCTCCTTGATCAAATCTGCCTCACTCGAGCCGTTCTTCCATTGCGACTCCACGTGGTTGTAGAGGGCGTAAAATTTCTAGACTTCTGGGCTCACCCTCTCGAAGTGACTCGAAGCATATGAGCTTTGCACTCAGTTGCGCCTTTGGGACACATGCCGTTTTATATCTATTTTCTGCCAATAAGCCCGATTTTTTTGGGAGTTGGCAACATCATGATCTTCGCTAATGTCGACATAGTACTCAAAGACCATTAAGATTCTGACCCCTAAGTATGCGGTGTTTGACAATTAAATACGGCTAGGAATCCCAATTAGTCGAAGTGTTGGACCGCTTCGACATACTGGGGAGACGAAAAACCTTGGCAACGATTGAGTACCAACTCCGCTGACGGCTGTATTCATTTGAAAAGTTGGAGGAATTGGAAAGAATAATGTATATACAGGGTCAAAGTCGAGTTTGTTTGGAGCGACTCCAAGAGACCAAAGATAATTATTTAGTTAGATTTCGTAAGGGATGTTTGGATCAAAGTTGTAGTCGTTTGAATCCATTGTGACGAATTTTGAAAGAAAAAAAAAGTTCAAGGCTTTGTACAAAAATTGAGAGAAATTTTTTGAAGAAAAATATAGAGAATGTGATAAAAGGTGTAAAGAATGAAATAGGGAATGAGGGGTATTAATAGATGAACACTAGAAATTAAAATTAAATAAAAATTTGGAAAATGGTCGTTGGTTTTAAAATACCCTTGGCTATTTTGAATTTTTTTAATAAAATCCAATTTTTGGTACATTCTAATTGGTCACAAGAGTTGTGCGCGGCAGGCGTGGTCAAGCATGTGAGAACGTGTAAATGCGGCGTGCTCAACGTCGTGCTTTGGAAGTTGAGCACGGGGTGTCATGCTTTGAACACACCACTGTGGATGCTCTAGGACACCATTGTGGATTGGGGTCCATGAATAGCGACATTTAGGTTCTATTTAGTAGGCCTGTTAAGGCCAGATTGCTTATTTATCTGGGCCTATTTGTGCATTTTGTAACACATATATGTTATCTCTTTGGCTCGCATCTTTATTGTAACATCCCTAAAAAGGGGCTAGTCGGAATAGTGAGTTTTCCGATCGTCGGACAAGGGTTTCGACGATAATTTGA
>JAYDZE010481223.1:1515-15882 GCA_034509125.1 Monilaria moniliformis
CCCCCCCCCCCCCCCCCCCCCCCCCCCCCCCCCCAAAAAAAATAATAATTCAATTTTCCTTCTTCGGCCAATTTAATAGATTTCTTAAATCGTGATATCTTATATCCGTTGGCGAGTAATTAGAGGTGTCAATAATGGCACGAAAATCTGCCTTTCACAAGCAATTAAAGCTATTAAAGTGGTTTGGTCCAGCCTTATGTTGATTCCATCGATTTTTTGACATATTCATGTTCTCCCGGGCCAAGCCAAAGTACCAATTTGCCCTGGCCCGGGACTGAACTGGTAAAATTCCGGTTTGGCCCATAAGGGCGCGAGTTCATTGTCAAGACATTAAATAATCCACTATTAGTAATCACAAAATTGCACATAATCAATCGACATTATGCGATCTTGTTGTGAACATGGATCATTTTCAAGTGTATTTAATTATGTATATGCAAGATGGAGAATTGTAGTGCTAGGCTAGCATCAAGGGGCCCTCTTCTACCTATGCTTTGCTAGTTTACTTCCAACATTGAAACCTAGCTGACTAATTGGAAGTAGTGCATCGACCTTATGGCCGGACAACCCACAAATAATCCGGCATAAAACTCGTGCCACCAACTTCTCCGGCTAATTACCTTGTCACCCGGGACTAGTACGTCATATTGTTTTTTTTCGATGAAAAGAAAACGCTCAAACCATCAATAGTGGTGAGCATAAGATCCAACAGCTCAATAAAAACAGCAGCAAGGAAAAAAGCTATAGAAAAAGCAATAGTATGTCAGACTGTTAACAAAGTCTCGCCCTCAACCCCTCAGTGATAAACAAGACAGCTCAATTAATTAATTAAATCGTGTCTAAATTTGGTTCTTGCATCAAATGGTTAGCAGAGGACCTTTAATTAAGGTGGACTATAGTTTTAATTATTTCTTATTAATAACACACACACACACAATTGAGCCATTAAAGGAAATTTAAGAATACAGTTGAACCAAACAAGAGTTTATGATTAATAAAACTTTTGCTCCACCCAAATAAAATATACCACTAACCAATTTCTTTTAGAAACATTAATTTATAAATCAAAAAGTAAAATAACCCATCAATCTATATCAGAGTCGAGTGTGAAACACTTATATAGTTGACGAGTGGACGAGGTCTGTACCAAATGATAACTTTCTCTCCTTAATTAGAGGTCTTGGATTAAATTATTACTTAAATGTGGATCGTATTTCCAATTTATTTGAGCTTGGTCTAATATATACTAGCTGGTTATTGTACAAATTATTTGAAACCATAAATAAATAAATAAATAAAATGTAAATAGGGATATGATTGGCCATCTCGAATTGAGAAAGCCCAAAATTGCGTTGGTCTTCTTCCTACTATTCGTTTGTCTTTTGCCTCAACCTTTTCATAGCTCACTGCCATAATTTCATTTTTTTTGGAAAAAAAAAAAGAAATTAGACCAAATAGATTTGTAAGTGATCGAACTTATTTTTCGTGAGGTGGGTCAACTTAAACACGAGCAGAAATTTAGAGGTATAAACACAAGTATTTAACGTGGTTCGATCATTAATACGATCTACGTCCACGGCTCAAAGCGTAAGAATTTATTAGTAACTTTCGTACGTTACAATTCTCTCTCGAGACTGAATGAATATGAATGCCCTGCCCCAAGCTTCTATTTATAGAGATTTACATGGGTTTGCAAGTGGGGTTTGCAAGTGGGCTTTTCTCGGGGGCCGAGCCGAGCTAGTGGGTTGAGCTTCTAGACTCCTTGGGGGCCGAGCTTCTAGACTCCTTGGGGGCCGGGTTGGTGGGCAGAGCTGCTGGTGGGCCGAGCTTTATTCTAAGGCCCATTTATGTTGGGCCTACTAGATTGAGCCCGTATCCTATCAGTAAGTATGTTGACACCATTACAATTTTTTGAATTTAAAAAATGAAACATGTTGCACAAAATTAGTAATGACAAAAGGAGAAATAAAAATGAAACATGTTGCACGAAATTATAAAAATAAATACTAAAAAAATTATGATTTTCAAATAAGTATATAAATTAAAACAAATCTTATAAATTAACAAAATAAATAAATAACCTCTTTTATTTGTATAGAGTTTTTTGCTTTTTAGATAGCTTTTATATTTTATTATATAATTTAAATTCGATTTATATTTCGTTTTTCTGCAAGTCGTTAACATGTTGGCTATTCTAGAACATGAACTGTGGAATCATGTGATGCGACGTGTGTAAATTCGTTGAAAATCTTGATACCAAAAATCAAGCCAAATTTCAATTATTTAATCAATCTAGTTTTTTATTGATGAAAGAGCTAAGTGTGATTATTTAAAAAAAATTCTTAATAATGTTGTTACAAAATAACATAAAATATGTTATCTATATACAAACTAAGATAAGTTAATTGAATAACTCATTAAGTCGGACGGATTATTGAATCGGTCATTGTTAATCAAAAGCAATTCAATTATCCATACATTAATGAAAAATAACATCATTCTATTTTAAATGTACATAAATTCTATATACATAATGGGCTTTTTTTAGATATTTTATATTTAAATTAATTTACAAATATAAAATAATTTAATATAAATTAATGTATTACATATTTACCCTTAAACAATAATTTAAGAAAAAAAATTAGATATCTGCAGATATAGTAAAAGATTAATTTTTTCTATTGGATATCTACATATTTATCTCCAAATCAATTTTGTGGCTTTATTTGAATAATCTATCAAATTAATTTTTTAATCATATCTTTGAAAATATAATAGAAGCAATTTAGTAAAAATATAATATAATTAGTAATAAAATTAATTTAAATAAAACTGATTCAGTTCAATTTAAATTTTTGCAGTATTATGTATGTACAATTATGTACATTTATCTTCTGTCATTTCGAATTATCAATAAGGACCCATGGACCCATTTTATAACTGTGACCACATATTAGACAAGTGTTTAGGCACTGTCTGAAATATTAAGACATTAATTGCGTAACATGTCTTATTACTTAAGCAATTGGTCTCCTATTGCTCGAAATATCATTGTCCCTTGCCAAATATATGTTTCCTGCGCTACCATAATATCAGAAACTAAACATGCATTAACAGTAATTAAACATCATTAATCTTATCCCATCATTGGAAAGTTACAAGTAACATAAAAGTTAAGTCATCTTGGCAAACAAGGATCCAGAACATAGTTTTAAGAGGGATGGATCGTTCATATCATTAGTGGCAGATCTCAAAACTGTTGGATATTTTAGTGTAATTGGATTAACTTAATTGACCAATATCGCCATAATAAGACATCATATAAGTTTGGAGGTGCGGAGTGCAAGCTTATTTTAATTTATTATTATCTTAGGGGCGAAGCCCCTATGGGACGGGGCTGTTCATTCTCTCTGGTCAATTTTCTCTGATTTGTTTTTCTCAAGGATATCACATATTTAAATTTTCTGGATCTCTGAATTGTATCCGAATGAATAATTTGGTAGAATAGCCAAATTGATTTGATCTGAAAGTGATTACACGCCTTTCAAAGAATCTAGTGATTGTTCGTTTACAGTAATATCCCCAACAAAAACCACGTTATTTGACGTCTTATTCTACAAAAAAAAAAATCTACATATCGGAAGAGTGGTCATGACATGCCTAGCCGATCCTAAAGGAAAATTAGGCCCTCCTGACATTCAGAGGATCCATCGACCCCTCAGATCTGCCACTACATCTTGACTTTTTTTTTCGATGGCAAGCATAATTTCAACTACAAGAAATAAGAAAGATCAACTCAAACAATACGAGTTTTATCAACGAATCAACACGATCTTTTCTAGTGAGTTTTGTCCTCATTTACATACTTCTTGAGAAACTTATCAATGGGTCACATTTTCTTGTTTACAAACCTAAAAGCGTTCTTACAATGGCTATCCAAATACTATAAATTTTACGAGATATTACACAATGGCGTATGCAGGGGGAGGGGGCAGCTGACCCCCCCGACGGGCAATTTCCCCTTACCCCGCCGGAAAATTGTTATGGTCGCCCCCTCCCTCACAAAGAAGATAAATTGCATAATGTATTGTAGAAGACGATATCATATTTTTGTATAAAGAAAATAAAGCTGGGAATTGATTAGTTGGACTTTTTTTGTATCTAATTAATTAAGATGGTAAGCCACAAGTTTTTGTGGGGATGAGAGAGAGGCAGATTGGAAACGCGTTACAGGTAATCGTGTTACCAAATGCGTTTACTTAACAAATCTTTTGTCTTCCACTTAACTTTAGCTAATTATTTAATTACAAGAATTCCTGCATAAAAGAAGTAATAAACAAAAGTTGTGCCCAACAACAAACACACACCAAGCTTGTGAGGGTTGCTCACTACTCTTAACAACCCAATCATTTGTATATCAAATTGCGTAATTTATGCTAATCTAACCTAAGTCCAAAATATAAATTAAATAATCCCTAAGTTTGTTAGACTCGTTGTTTGTGCTACGACATTAACAAAATTCAAGATAGCTTTAATTTAAATTTATATATTAATTAATTAAAGTTGATAGGTAGATAGTTCCAAATGGTGCTGGCGAAAGTGAAGAATACAAGTGTAATTTGTTGGAGACTTATGCTTTAGACCATTTTTTAACTATTTACTTGGTATGCTTAGGATTGTTGTTTATTCTTCTCACTTTTAGGTTGTTGTTTGTGTGCAATAATGAGCATTGACTATGTTTTGTGGAAAGGTTCACATGAGAAACATATTTTATAGCAATAAAATTGAGCGGTTATATTGTGGTCACCCATATAAGATAATAATAGTTAATGTATTCGAAAAAATAATAATACATTAATATTCATTTACATAATAGTCATTTTTCCACTAATTTAAAGAGAGATTATAAATTCAATTTCATAAGGTGAACCAATTTTAACTGAATTGATCTGATTTCTTCAAAAAAATTGTGTGTGGACAATCATAATACGAAGGCTATTGATTTTTGTATGATATACGATTCTTATAAAAAGAAGTACTATACCACCTCTTTCCAAGAAAGAAAACATAAAAGAAGTATTATTGTATGCATAAAAAACATCAATTGATATATATATATATATAATAAAGAAGAAAAATTCATAGTTTATAAGGGGAATTTGTATTGCAATCATCCCCTACAGCCCGAGAAAAGCAATCTTCAAAATAAATAAACAACTCATTTCCCATCTTTCATGGATGGATGGCGATGGTGGTTTAATTTTTTCTTTACGACAGGATCAGTAATGGTTCTTCATATACTTCTGTGACTATAATGACTTGAAGCGTTTTACCAACCAATATATGTTTTATGGTAGCTTAATAGTAATTGTTTGATTTAATAATTTTGACAAATCTATATCCCTTTATAATATGCATGATAGAGACATTTGGAATCAGTCCGAAAAAAAAGGAATGAAAATCCAAAACGTAATGCGACCTTTTTTTTATTTAATAGCCAATATATTGGGTGACTCAGAATTTGGGACGTTTTGAACTTTGTTAATGTTATAGAAATTAATATGTATTTTAGACTTTGCAAAATGTCAAGCCTTATTTAAGAAACATTATATAGTAAGTTCCTATAAGTAATTATTTTCCGGACTTTGTCAGTGTCTGACTTCAGGGGAGTGCTAATTTTATATATATATATATATATATATATAAAAGAATACACCTTAGACTTTATAAGTGTTAAAAAGCTTAATTGCAAATGTTTATTACTTTCGTTACATCATCTTATCTCTGCTGCTAAACCAGTCAACTTGTAGGGTAAGCGGGATTAATAATATAAGGTCAAAATAAATGATAAAATTAAGAGACTTGTTTTTAAATTATATACTGTTAATCGCATTTTTTGAATTAACTAATCGCATTTTCATTGATTCATAGTCTTTGACAATTTTAACTGCGCACATTATAGATTTTGCGACGATCGAAACTGGCATATGTATGTGACCAACGTCTCAGACAAATGTGGTTTGTATATAATAAAAATTCAAGTACTTAAACTGATAATTTTGCTTTAATGCATATGTTGGTGGTAAAATTTTATTTTGTGTTCAATATATCAAAAATAGTAATTACGAATTTATGATATTTATAAAATGTTAATTGACTATATATTAAAATTTACATATTATTGTACATGAACTAAAAATTACCCGAAACACGTCGAAAATAGCAGATGGGGGTTGACACGAAATATAAAAAAAATGTCAATTCCTAAGTTTAGTAGTATTAAATACTCCTTCCGTCTATGAAAAATAATCGTTTTTGGTCCGTTCACCAAAAATAATCTCATTCTATTTATGGAAAATTTCTCACAATACGATACCTCTAAATATCAATATATTTACAACTTATACCACTAGGACTCACTACTTTTTATCTCTCTAACTACTTTTTCTCCCTCTCTCTCCTACTTTATCAACCATTTTTTATCTATCCAATCACTTTTTCTTTCTATCTTTCTTACTTTACAAATTGTACATTAAAACTCGTGCCGTCCACTAATGAGACTATTTTTAGAGGACGGAGTGAGTATAAAAGAGATATATAGCATATGGTATTGAATGAGCAAATGTAATTTAGCAAATATAATAATTGAATGCACTATATCTATATGAGTGGGAGGGAGACTTGATGACATGAACAGATCAAGTGACAATGATACTTATGATTCTTTCAGACTTAGCCAACCTATGCGGCCTTCATCAATTATTATTCTTAATACTTGTAATTATACATCCTTCCCCGCAAAGTCTTCATCATATCTTGCGTGAAATTCAACCACAGATTTATTATTACATCACAATTTTCCCCATTTCCAACGTGGCTTTTATGTTTGCTCTTGTACAGCTATGCAAGCTGCTATTTTATTTGTTTCAAATATTTTGAAAATAAATAAACAGAATAGGCAAAATTACTTAGTAACTGAACTAAAAATTCATTAATTCATTATGACTTGGGAAAAGAATGAATAACAGCAATTACAGATACTGAAAAGTATTAGTACAGATATCCCATTAGGCCGGTCCTTGATTCAAGATTAGCCGTGTGAAATGGTTAATCTCAGCCTCAATTTTCACTCTCTTTCTTCAATGTATATATTCTACACCGCTAATCATCTCATTATTAATTAACACTGCTCGAGGAAAATGAAATTTTCGAAAAGAAAAAATATACAGCTATATACCAATATATGGTGCGACCTTGCACGATCGCACCCCTCCCCGCGTTACTTCAATTTCAATTACCATTAACCAACAGCATGTATAAATTAAACCGCGCGCCGCCGTCAGCAGGCGTAGAATTCGACGAGTTCGTCGAGAGACTCCGGCTGAGGATCGGCATTCTCCAGCATCCAGAGGAGGTGCTCGAAGAGGACGACCTCGCAGCCGACGGTGATCGAGTCCTCGTCGCCGGAGCGCCGGTCGACGAGCTCTCGGAAGAGCGGGTTGTCAAGGACGTCGGAGGTGATGAGATAGCGCCGCCGCGATTTGCCTACGTAGACGGCGTGGCGGTCGCTGGTGGCGGCGGCGATGTCGTAGGAATCGTCGTCGGAGGAGGTGTTTGCGGCGGCGATTGAGCTGGCGTTGGCGCGGCTGAGCTTGAAGGACTGCATCTTTTTTAGGACGGACTTGATTTTGGTGAGCTTGCCTCCCTTGGCCATTGCAGAATGTAGACAGAGATAGCGAGAGAGAGAGAGAGAGGATTTGTTGGATTGGGGGTTTTGAGGGGTTTGAGAAATGGGGAGGAAGTTTCGGTATATAAAGGGGGTGGAGCGGAGGGGGGGCCAAGCAGAGTAAAACTGAGGGAGAAAGAAATTGGCTACTGTTACATTAAATGAGTAAACGGGTGGGGCCCGTTTAGACAGGTCCGGACCCAAGGTTTTTCGGGTCTGGTCTGGTCTGCTGCGTGCAAAACCATCTGCGCCTTTTGACCGATTTGACCTCTACTAATTAAACACCCCTTCTCGTTCATCTTTTTTTTTTCTTAAATAAAGAAATATTTTGAATTTTGATTTTTTTTTCTCTTTACGTAAGTTTAACTCTCATATATGCCATCGGAAATGAGTGATGCTAAACAACCACATTATGGCTGCCCACACGCGAGTTTTTTTGAAGAAATCATATTGATTAAGTTAAAATTGGTTCATATAATGAAATTAAATTCATAATATCTCTCTAAAATTGGTGGAAAAATGACTATTATCTAAATTAATATTAATGTATTATTATTTTTTCGAATACATTAACTATTATACTCTTATATGGATGGCCACAATGTGGTCGTCCAGCTTTATTGATCGGAAATTTGACATGTCATTTTCTAGAGATTGATGGGTAAAAATAGTGTAATTATGTGAGTGGTTAAAATTAATTAATCTTTGGAAAGGATAACTGTCTCATTTAAAATTGTGAACTGGGATTTTTGAATGTCAGAAAGCTTTTTGACTTCTCATATTTTAAAAATCTATCTCTTAGTAAATATTCTTAATTATATAGTACATTTTATTGTGCTATCAATATATTTATTTCGTTAGGAAAATTCAGTTACGGTGAGTAATTTTACAACTATATCTGAAGAAAAATTTGCACTTGGGCAGGTTTGTTTAGTCTGATTGATGTCTGGTCAGATTCTGGAAGAATTTATTACATATATTTGCTGCATAATTAGTTACATATACAAGGATGAACCAAAACAAAACAAAAATTCAATAGCTGCTTATTTAGTACTGGTATTTTATAATTTATTTCTCTCACTTTTCAACAAAATAATTAATTTGATTTAAAAAGTAGACTTGGCAAAATTTCCAGTGCAATAATTCACCACAGTAGTGTCAGACAAACTGTCTCATTGAATAATGTGAGTTTTAGTTGAGTTCAGTTTGCAAATTTAATATTCTGAATTTATCCAATAAAAAGATATATTTATAATAGGCATTAGAGTATTTTTTTTTTTGTAGTGGTGGAGGTATTGCCTATTTATAATGTAGTACCTTAATTAATATTATATAATATATATACTATATGTAATTCTAAAAAATGTGTCATTTTTACAATTTATATAGTTTGCCATATCTATCTATATGCAGTCAAACTAAAGTTGATATAACTGCTGAAAAAAGTACACATGAACTAGCCTTATATGTGGATGAATTGTAATAACATCGCTTAAGATGCCTGACCGACTACACGTGTATACTATTTGCCTAATATCAATTAATATTATAAATCAGATAAATTGTAAAAGTCAGTATTATGCCAAAATAGAAGGTCACGTTGTGAACTAAAACATGAGTAAAAATTATATTACAACTAACTCTCTATACAAATATGCATGGTTGTTCAAAATTTATATTTTCTCTGAAAAATGGGAGATTTGCCTCAATCAGACTCGTCCATCTGCCAAAATTACTTTAAAGAAAAAAAGGACTACCAAATTTTTCTATGATTAATGACTCAATTAATAAGATAAGACGACCACAATAAAGAAAAGCGCTAATAATTATGAAAGGCTGTACACTATTAGATTTAGCACTAGCAAAAGGAGTTCAGCTGCTTTTGATAACAATGAGTTAGCTAATTTCTTTGTCGATACACCAAATTAATGGAAAATAATATTCATTTTCCCATCAATTTTATAAAAAGATTATAAATTTAATTTCATTAGATGAACTAATCTTAACTGAATCGGTCTGATTTCTTCAAAAAAAAAAAAAACAACACGTGGGCAGCCATAATGTGGCTGTTTATGAGTCATTAATGGCATTGGCATCAAGAATAAGCTTTCAAATTTCTCACAAATCACCTTATGTAAACAAAAGTTTCATACCCATGAAAGATTTGTAATTAAAGATGCATCCATCTTAATAAAAATTTATTAATTATAAATTGAAATTTAAACAGGATAGAATATATTGTGCATCCAAATACAAGGAAGTGTGCCTCATCAAGAATACCATGAGGCTCCACCCAACTATTAGGACCTAGCAAAATAAGACGAGCTAATCACAATAACACTGATCACCAATTTAGCTTTTTATCAATGTATAATAATAAATATATCGTACCTTTATCTTTTTTTATTAAATCATACCAAATTACTTACTTAAAAGTATTTTTGAAATTCATTTATGTTTCTCTCAACAAACACTTCACCAAATAACTCCATTTTCCTATTTTCTATGACCAGGAATCATTAATTCATTGATAGAATACGGAAGATATGTCTCGAATAGAGAGAGTCTTGCAATATGAACGGATCCTAGCGTCCATCAAAATTAGGGCTGTCAATTTTTAACACGATACGAACATGCACGAAATTAATGGGCTAGTGTCAAGTCTTATCGGATTTGTGTCTTTATCGGATCGACCCGAGAAAGATACAATAATTTCGGGTCGGGTCGGGTCGGGTTCGGGTAAGCCGTTAATAATTAATATTAGTATTTTATTATATTTTATTTCTTTTTTAATTTTTATTATTTTAATTAGGGTTAAATTTTTAACTTTTTATTACTTAGTTAAGGTTAGATCGTGTCGTTATCGTGTGATTGTAGTTTTGTGTCGGGTTCCTATTGTTATCGTGTCGCTAACAGATTTGTGTCGTGTGTTGGTCGTGTTTGGGTTTGAATGTAACAGGTCGAGTTCGTGTTTGGATTGTGGGTTTTCTTAACAAATTGGGTTCGGGTTTGACTTTATCGGATTGAATTATTATCAGGTCGACCCGATAACGATCCAATACACACGATTTGTGAGCCATAATCAAAACTCTCACCCAATTAATTAACTCGGTTTATATAATTACATTTTTTAATTGAAATAATGAAACATATAAATTTCGGTGGTTGGGACCCACAAAAACATCCAAATATTTGTATTTAAAAAGAAGAGTTCGGTAAGCAAAATTTATTTCTGCTTCCGAATCAGACATTGTCACTGAAAGCGACGGACATGTGCGGGAGAACTCTCCCATCACCATTTACTTGTCTCTTTCTTTCTTATAATTAATAATAATAATAATTATTATTATTATTATTATCACTCTTATTTGAATATTAATTATTTAATCTTTTCCCATTTCAGATAATTATACTGACAAATTATCAACCAGCAATTTGGATAGATCAACAAATCGAATCTTAGATGGAGAAAACTTAAAAAGAAGAGAAAATCATTAGAGCTGGAACTAATTATTTGTTCACATTTATATATATTATTAAATGTGGTTGCTGATTAATGATTAATGTCTGAACTATCTGAATTAATTAATAAATTGAGTTTCGAAATAAAAAGATATACTATGTACTATATGCATGTAAAATTGAAAAAACAAAAAGAGAGTTACTTTTGTGCATTGAATTAGGTGGGTGATATTAATACATAAATTGGTGGAGAGGACAAGATTGTGCGGTAGGAAGAGCTTGGCATCAACGCCACATACAAGAGCCATTATACTCCTCCGTTTGCTAATTGAATAAATAATGTGTGTAATTTGTTCTAATGAGAAACACAAATTTTATTTGATTTATTCGGTCCAAACAATAATTTGCACGACTCTTAATAAATGCACTGAACGAGCCGAATACTAACATGCTCGAGTTCGATTTGTTTAAAGAAGCCATGTATATTATATACAAGTATATTATATGGCGTTCCCCACTTGTGAGTAATTTTTATGTGCACAACTGACATTCAGTATATGTCGCCATGTCGGGATTATTTATTTATTTTTTAATATTTATTATATTATTGTATAGAGTATTATTGAGATGCTCAAGTTTACAGATTACAGAGTTTGATTTATTTTTTTATTCATTTCTTTAAAATTGAAGAACAAAAATGTTTAATCGAGCTTTCATTTTTTATATAGTTTATAAATTTTAAATCTTAATAATAATTTATAATGTTTTAGAACAAAAATAACATCGTAACGAAAAAAACATTGGCATGGACCGATGCTCATAAATAGTGAATGACATATTGTTTTTCTATATATACATGGCCATATATATGGATTTGAATATAATTACATATCCATACACCATGTGAATATAAATGAATTTTATCATTAATATAAGTTATTCGTTACGCATGGGCTCAAATACATATGTAACTATAAACAAGGCATGAACGAAACAAGTTATTTACTAAATACAACCCAATAATAATTTCTTATATAATAATATAAACAAATGTACAACCCAAGATAATATTGTGAATTTCCGCCGCCTAGCCTAGACGATGTTTCCACTTATATACCCAACTAATCAGCCTCGCTCGCGCTATAATGTCTGAGCCCGCCCTACGCGGCTACGCCTCACTTAACCTTATTTAAAGCGCTTACAATGCATGCCACGAATTCGGTCAGTTCTATACTATTTACGTGCTATATTAATTTTTCATGTCAAATCTCAAATACTCGCAAGTCTCAAATTATACTAGAGCTATACTATTTGTGGTTTCACCACTTTTTTCACAGTTATTTTATTAATCTCTATGTCTATGTACTTTTTTTTTAAATAGCAATATTTCTAAAATTAAAATAAATAATTATGATTTTAAAAATTACATGATTAAAATTACAGTTACATAATTGAAATACAAATCTTAATAAAAAATTACAATGAGTTGGTGGGGCCCATAACTAAAATGTTTGATTATGTCACTAGCTCAACCGATTATCTCATGAACAACTCTTGCTACGTGAATCACCAAAAAATATAAAGTTATCAACTTAGTATAATATGTACTTTAATACTATAATTAGTGATAAATGTATCAAGTCTCTGATTAACTTGGCATGTTATAAGATAAGAATGAATTTTAACAAATACTACATCAGATATTTGCAAACATAATAATTCATCTATTTAAGAAAGTGATACATAAATCTAATTTCGAATTTGAAAATCTCATTTGACTGAAAGTGTTGAGCGGACAAAGCTCGAACTCCGCAATAACAAGTAGAGCTTGAACTTATCAATACCCAGCTAGAGTAAGAGCTAAACTCCAGTGTGCCATGTACTTAGAGCATCACCAACCATGCTTCACTTAACCCTAGTTAAAGGCTAGGCTCTACTATGTCGTGTATATAGGCCCGACGCCATTTACAAATCTAAACACAGGAAATAAATGGCCATAAATATGCAGAGCAGAGGCACGAATTTATGTGGTCCTGTTTTTGGCTAGGAGAAACAGGAATTAATTATTAATTCGACCTTTTCGGACAGAGAAAAAACAATACAAGAATAATAATTAGTGGATATATGTTTTCAATCATCGGATCACCAAATCAAATTGCAATCGACATTCCTATAATTGAAAGCCGCAAATATACATGGGCAAAGCCATGTGAGCAACACATGGACACTGCATGTTCCTAAAACCCATCCACGTAAGCATGAAATTAAATTTAATTAAATTAAAAAAATGGAATACTATATTTTGAAAAAAAAAGAAAAAAAAAATCCTACATGCCCATACCTTCCCATGTGAGTTTCAAGTAAGTATAACCAAAATCATGGTATTGGTATGGGAAAAGCCAAAATATTATGTAAGAAATTGACCATGTGAGTCCTATATATATATGTATAGTACTCTACATGTGTTGTAACATATTTCATGGGATTATACACTGTTATACTATAGGATGTGATCTATTAAAATATGCAGCTTCTATTTTTACTTTTTTTGTATTTTATAATTGTTAGTTGGTGGATAAATCTATTTAAATATGTCTCGCTTATTATAGCTAGACACATGTATATATGTAGATAATTTATTGAATTATAACTGCAGTAACTGAAAAACTGATTAATTAATCCCCTTTTAGTCTGTAATTGAAGTGCTAAACTTAAGAAAATTAGATTGATTTTCACACTATATTAAAAGACCAGATTCAAGGGATGTATTCAAAACAGCATTGGATAATTATTGCCTTCGCTTAATGAAATAAAAGGACAATTAGGACTATTAACTATATGGGAAAAGATAAATATATATAATTGTACATACATAATATTTTTAAATTTTAAATTGAACTGAATTGGTTTTATTTAAATTGATTTTATTACTAATTATATTATTTTTTACTAAATTGCTCATATTATATTTTCAAAGATTTGAATGAAAAATTGATTTGATAGATCCTTCAAACAAAGCCACAAAATTGATTTGGAGGTAAATTTGTAAATATCTAATGAAAAAGTTAATCTAGCAGATATCTAATTTTATTTTTTCTTAAATTATTGCAAAAGGATAAATATGTAATATATTAATTTATTTTAAATTAATTAATATTTATAAACTGATTTAAATA
>JAYDZE010481334.1:0-15881 GCA_034509125.1 Monilaria moniliformis
CCATATTTAATCACACTCATCAAACATATAATCATCACACATAGTCACGTTCAACGCATGCATATTCACATATATCATAGAATCACAACAATAGCCCCCACACTTAGCTTGGCTTAAGACAAGGGTACACGGAACTATTAACCACATAGGTTCTAGCCCCTTTTTAGGGATGTTACAAATTCTGACCAAGGAGAAAATCGAGGTGGGCTTTCTGTCCAACTATGGACCTTAAATTATATTAAATGCATGCGAGAAAGTTACGATTTTGATATTCTTATCAAAACCCGAACTCAGGTTCGTGGATTCAAAGTTATTGTCATGCCAAAAATGTTTGTTTCATGAGAATGCCTATCTGTTGGCTATGCCAAAAGTTATGAAATCGAATTCGGGTCCCAGAAAGGGTAGCGTCCCTCATCGGACTAGTGTACACAAGGGGACCGTGAGTCAACGAGTGGGTTGGCCGGTCCTGTGACCGTGGAATGTGGCCACCTTCCCGGCACAAGTTATGAAAGGCTGACCGTAGGAGGTAGCCACCTCCCCAGCATGATAAGATCAGATATAGCTTATGAAGAAGAGAACCTAGGCTGCGCAGCCAAACTGTAATTGCGTGACAATGTTTTTTTCTCAAATATATATTTTGGCATGTGTTCACTGAGTACTTTTGTACTGAGCCCTACATATATTTCTAAATGTGCAGGTTGAGCCGTGAATGAGGAGGAGGGTGTGCTAAATAAGTCTGAAATTGTTCCTTTTCTAGACAAGACTCTCGGAGGTGCATGTCTTCATACATGTCACCATATTCTATGTATTCCGCTGCGTTATAGTACGAATTTAGGGATGGATTATGTGTACTCCTCCCAAGACTCTGATTTATCATTCTCATTATTGAAAGACTATTTTTTCATTCGACATATTGAGAAATCGGTATACGTCCATTGATGAAGTTATTGGTATCCTTGAGATGTATATCAAATTCGTTACCCCTTTCTAATCCCGCTTCTTAATCCCTACCCCCAGTCACAATAACCTAGCTTTATTATCCTTAATAAGTTGCGGCTGTGACAGAGTGGTATCAGAGCAGTTCTTTCCGCTCTGAACCGAGAGTCTTCCTTTAGTCATAGTCTAGATTCGTTTCACTAGACTAAATTTCTAAGACCTATTATGATCTCAGCACCCCGACTCATCACGCTCAACGAAGAAAAAGAGTAACTTGTCCTTTTCCAAGAAAAGTTAAGGAAGAAAAGTACAAAGTTTGAATGATGAATGGGAATTTTCTTGAAACGATGTTTCGAGAATGATGTTATTAGAAAGGGGAAATTATTTCTATATAAGAAAGAACTTTGAATTCGATTGTGAGAATCGAAAAAGTAATAAGGAAAAAGAATGTGATGCTCATTGAGCAAGAAAGTTTCAAGAGAAGAAATGATTGGTCCCCTCAATCAATAAGTTATGAATTTTCTTTCGAAAGAATGATTGATTTTATCAAAAGTTATGTAATTTTGTAAGGAAAGAATTTTCTGATTTCAAAGTAAAAAATGTTTGTGAAAACTTCTAAAGATGCCCTAAATCGCCTTGCCAGTAAAGACAATGAGGGCACTGACGATGACGTAGAATGCTTTAAGTAATGCGCTTTCTTTCTAGAACATAGTTGAACTTGAACTTGGAAGCATGACTAGAACCTTATCGCTTTCCCGAGCGAGAAGACAAAGAAAACAAATATGAAGAAAGAGCACGAGAAAGAATCACAAGGAAGGGAACAATGCGAAAGCAAGATACGAAAGAAAAAAAAATATAGGCGGATAAAGAAGGAACGTGGTCAAAGACGAATGACACGATAAATGACGGATGAGACATCCAAAATGGAAACTTACATATCAACCCTGCGTTTTTTTATCAAAGAAAACGTTTATAAAGTCGCATCTCGACTTAAGCAAGTCAATAGAAATTATGAAATGACGTTTAATATAATAAATTCCTATGGGAATTGTTTTCTAAACGTAACTAAGGACGTTGAAGAAGCTATGGCCCCATATATAAGATTATCAACTCAAGATATAAGTTTCACAATAGATGAAGTTTGAAGATTTCATTCATTTGTTATGGTTTAGATACTTGATATTAGATCTTTTCTTCTAGATAGCGCAGACGAGTAGGACTGCCAGGAAAAGGACGACAACACGATCTAGCCATGCTAGTATTATAAGAGAATACCAGACCTAAGCCCCTTGTCAAGGAAACGATCTTAGGGAGTTCTTGTCGCGGTATCGCCTGCTATGTAGCAACGCTCATGAGCACGGTGTTACTTGCTATGATGGGATTGTACGATTGATCGAGTTACTACCTACGAATTGGCAGGGGTGGGCGAAAGAGATAGCTGGAAACTATTTCTATCGACACAGAGACCACTATGACTCAGTGGGCAATTTCCCCGAATTTATAGGCACCATTCACTACTGTTTTGATGTGTACGGTCAAGCCCCTCATGCACCGTATTTGAGACCCGGAGACTTCGAACCCATGGGGACGATCCCAAGACTAGACGCACCTCACCATCCACCACAGATTTATGCAACACCAACCTCGCACTCGGATAATCAGCCTTCACGCATGCCAACAACTGTCTTGAGATGGTGTGGTAGGGACGATCTCGAGACAAGACCCTCCCGCTCTTCAGCAAAAGCCATACCACAGTCTCCACCCAAAACTCTGCTAGTACAAATTCCTCCATCTAAAGATAAAGACTATATAGGCACGACATGCAAGAAAGGCGTAGAAGGGCAAGGCCCCCATTTGCCTTAACGTACCTAAGAAAGAGAATCCAGAACAACCAGCAGACAATGATGAATCCATGGGATCGGTAGCATGGTCAAAGCTAGTGTAGTAGTATTGCATTATGAAGAGTTGTTTAGTAGACGGAGACGGTACTTCCCACAAAAGTGACTCCGTGGTATTATTGTAGCCCTTCCTTAATTAAAGCACGATGCATAAGTAGAAGGATGCCATAACTTAGTATTGATTGTCAATGGCACGCACGGGAACGGAATGCCTTATGACATATTTACAATATTTTGCCCCAAGTACGGAAATGTAATGAAGCCCCCACTGAGGTAAATTTTTACATATATATATATATATGTATATGTACCTTATTACCCCGTACAGCTATGAACAACCTTTTGAGGAATCTTTTATGAACTTTTATCTAGGATAAGTATTCTATTGTGATAATACCGCCCTCGAACTCGTTTAGAAAATTTAAAACCCTTCCGATAATGAAGTTGTGAAAGGACTTAGCATCTAATAAGTTGTATATAAAATTAAGCAAGAATGCTTCCAAGAAGAGCAGGGCGGCCAAGAAGACGCGATGAAGGACACAATCAAGAGTACCAGGGTCATGAAGAACGACGTGAGATAATCCCACCACCTCCCCCACCTGAGCGTAGGATAGAAGAGCTTTTCTAAATGGCAAAACCTGCCAGTTTTTAATGGGATAGGAGACCCTGCTGATGCAGAAACCTGGATACGTGCCATGGAATGTATCTTCAACTTTTGCGGTGCACAAAGCAAGAGCACATTACTTGTGTCTCTTTCCAATTGATAGGATCTGCCGACTTCTGATGGGAAGTGCTTAGAAAGACGATGACTCCTGACCAACTCGCCAACATGACTTGGGAGCAATTCAAGGTAGGGATTTACGACAAGTATATCCCTAAGAGCTATCGGAAGAAAAAAGAGATGGAATTCTACAATCTGAACCAAGGAAAAATGTCAGTCACGGAGTATGACCGTATATTCTGTGATATGTCTCGATACGCACCCGATCAGGAAGACACAGAAGAGAAAATGGCAGAGAAATTTTGTACCGGCCTAAGATACAAAATACGAATGGCACTGGCTAGCCATGGGGGATTATCTTACCCTGAAACTCTTAATCAAGCCATAGATGTAGAAGTGGAAATGCTAGGAGAAAAACTGGCACCGGCACCAGCACCAGCACACCCACAGCCACACTCCCACCACCAGAAAGATATGCGTAAGTGGGATGGATCCCGCGAGGCCCACAAGAGAGTAAATGGCCTTGGCAAGGACCTATTCGGCCGCAGAATTACGCAAAACCAACCGCTCCCAACCCGGTGGGAGGATACCAGTATGGAGTTAACACGTGTCCTAAGTGAAACAAAATGTACACTAGAGTCTGCAAGGCAGGGACAGATAATTGTTTTACCTGTGGCAAGAGTGACTATTTTGTGATGGACTGCCCGACTAGATTCGCAGGAAAAGTGGCAAAACCAAACCCTCCAACCTAACGTCCTTAGCTGCGAGCACTACAAGTACAGCCAAGAGCGAACCAGTGACAACCATCGCGCTATCAGTAGCAACAACGCCAGTGACTTTCCACGCAAGCCAGACCATATGCTATAAGGCAGAAGCAACCGTAGAGGGACCAAGGAAACTTAGCAGGTATTGGAAAACTGCTTAAAATACTTGTTGTCCTTCTGTTTGATACGAGCGCTTCACACTCCTTTATATCTACTGCTTGCTTAGATACTTTAGAACTCACGACAGAACAAACATAACCTAGGATGCGAGTAACATCACCAGTCGGGGAATGATAGAAATCACAAGGACTTGTTCAAATTTAGAAATCACGCTGGAAGAATATTGATATAATCCTAGGAATGGATTGGCTAGCCGAGAACTACGACACCATTCTCTGTAATGAAAGAAAAATTTATTTTTAACCTCCTAGAAAGGAACACACAAGTTTTCACGGTATCAGTATAAATATGCGGAAATCCATAATTTCAGCACTACAAACTGCTACCTTGTTAAGGAAAGGCTATCCGGCCTACCTCGTTTACTTGAACAAGGAACCGAAATAAGAAAGAAAAGTCGAGGACGTAGAAGTAGTGTGCGAGTACTCATATGTGTTTCCCGACACTTTGCCAGACTTATCACCGCATAGGCAACTGGAGTTCACCATTGATTTGGAACCCGGATCTGCCCCAGTATTGAAAACACCTTATAGTATATAGCACCAAAGGAACTAGGATAACTCAAGATGCAACTGCAAGAACTATTAGACCTAAATTTTATCAAACCTAGCATATCACCATGGGGAGCACATATACTCTTTGTGAGGAAGAAAGATGGGACTTTGAGAATATGTATAGACTACCAATAGCTAAAAACGCTAACTCTTAAGAACAGGTACTCATTATCTAGAATCGATGATCTCTTCAATCAGCTCATAGGAGCTAATACGTTCCAAGAATAGACCTGCGGTCAGGCTAACACTAATTAAAACTTCAATCCGAAGACATACCCAAGACGGCCTTTAGAACCAGATACGACCACTACGAATTCTTAGTCATGCCTTTTTTATTGACAAGCGCACCCGCAGTGTTCATGGACCTAACGAATCGTGTATTCATCCCTACTTAGATAATTTTATCATAGTCTTCATAAACAATGTATGACTATTCAACGAATAATAGGGAACACGAGGATCATTTAAGGACCACCTTAGAAACTTTGAGAGCCGAAAAACATTATGCCAAATTCATAAAATATGAATTTTGGCTAAATGAAGTAAATTTTCTTGGTCACATCGTGACTGCGGAAGGAATCCAAGTGGACCCAGGAAAAGTCGAGGCCGTACAAAATTGGAAGTGACCAACCACTGCTAACAAAATTCGGAGTTTCTTAGGATTAGCTGGTTATTATAGAAGATTCATTGAGGGATTTTCTAAAATATCCAGACCGATGATGCAACAACTCAAAAAGCGCATCAAGTTCACATGGACGTCGAGATGTGATGAAAGCTTCCAACTTATGAAAGAAAAGTTAACCACTGCACCAACTCTAGCAGTCCCAGAACCAGATACAAGCTATGTCGTTTACACCGATGCTTCCAAAAATGGTCTGGGTTGCGTCCTGATGTAGAGGGGAAGAGTGATCGTGTATGCGTCGCGACAACTCAAACCTCACGAGCTTAATTACCCCACTCACGACCTAGATCTAGCTTCCGTAGTGCATGCTCTAAAATTTGGAGATACCACCTCTATGGTGTTCAGTGTGAAATTGTCACTAAGCACAAGAGCCTCAAATACTTATTTGAACAAAAAAGATTTGAACATGCGGCAACGTAGATGGCTAGAATTAGTGAAAGACTATGATTGCGGCATAAACTATCATCTGTGGAAAGAATATAGTAGCCGACGCTTTGAGTCGAAAGACTAAGCACCTTGTAACTCTTTTCACTCATGAGGAAAAAAAAATTCTAAGAGAGTTTAGTAAGGTAAGCTTAGAAATGGTACAACTACCAGAAAAGCTAGAAGGAAAAATGAACACTCTTGTGGTGAAACCCGACCTTAGAAGCCGAATCATAGACGCACAAATGAAGGACGAAAATTTAAAAAAAGATAAGGCTGAGAGTGAGGATGGATGAAAATAGAAATTTTCGAGAGGAAACAGATAATGCCGTCACATTGGAATGGAGATTGTGTGTGCCGAACAATGAAGAACTCAAAAATGAGATTATGAGTGAAGCACACGACACACCATATACCGCGCACCCTGGTAGCACAAATATGTATCAGAACTTGAGAATGATGTTTTGGTGGGATGGTATGGAATGAAGCATAGAATCGTTTGTAGAGAAATGTCTATCGTGCCAACAAGTCAAGGCCCTACACCAACGACCTTATGGAAAACTGCAACCACTTGAAATCTCTGAATTGAAGTGGAACATATCGCGATGGATTTCTTGACTAGTCAGTGCTCACTTTTACCTATTTCTATTACGTGTGAATCAAGTAAACTAGCTCAGTTATACGTACGAGAGATAGTATGACTACATGGGGTACCAGTGTCGATCACGTCAGATCGAGACTCCAAGTTCACATCCAGATTCTGGAGAAGCCTACAAGAGAGTTAGGGCATGAAGTTAAACTTCAACACCGCTTCTCATCCTTAAATCGATAGACAATCAGAGAAAATGATTCAGACCCTTAAGGACAGTTGATATAGTGTCATACGAAGCTTTGTACGAAAGAAAATATAGGTCACCACTTTATTGGGATGAAGTAGGTGAAAGAAGAATACTAGGCCCAAATTCTATTAGCGAGATGATTGAGGTTGTGCGACAAATTCAAGGAAGGATTTAGGAGGCACAGAACCGACATAAGTCTTATAAAGATATATGACGAACCGAGTTAAAATTTAATGTAGAAGATAAAGTTTTCTAAAACTATCTCATTCCAAAGGAGTAGCTAGATTTGGGCTTAAGGAGAAACTGAAACCTCGTTTCATGGAACCCTATGAAATTCTTGAAAAAGTAAGCCCAGTGGCGTATCTTTTGGGCGTTACCACCAAAGCTTGAAAACGTGCACAATATTTTCCATGTGTCTCGACTGAGAAAGTATGTGTATTATCCAAAACACGTGATCCATTAGGAGGAAATAGCCTTAAGTCCATATCTAAGCTGAAGATGCCTGAGGCTATCTTAAATCGAAAAGTGCAACAACTAGAAAGAAAGACGATCACTACGGTGAAAGTCTTGTGGAAACACCATGGGCATGATGAAGCCACATGGTAGTAAGAAGATAAGATGAAAGAAACATGCCCCAAATAATTCGCTTAGAATTATGAAAATTTCAGACGAAATTTCTTTTAAGGATGGTAGGATGTAATAACCGTCAATTATTATTAACTGAAGTGTGCTATTAGTGGGCACTTATCTTTTGTCAGTTACAATACGTGAGGTTCAATACAAATTTCCTAGCTTTCTATATTGAACTGTTGTGCCTGGAAATGCTCCTGCATAGAATCAAAAGTGCACGTGGATACCGAGAGTCATGAATTCATCTACAGATTCCGATCAACTGCTTATAAGATTGCACCACAAGTAAGTCATTCTAACTGTTTGATATATCCACTCAACACAGAATTAAGTTATGAATCAAGATCTGTAATTCTTGTTTGTTGTTCTCCGTTGCATAATCATTAGATGATGACAAGAATTCCAAACAGTGGTATAAGAGCCTGGGGCTTGATTCATAATTAATTTCGTGTGCTAATTATTTGTGAATAATTTTAGAAATTAGTGTTTTGTAATTGAGTTTTTCAAAATTCAAATTGGATTTTCAAATTGGGTTTTAGAAAATCGAAATTGGATTTCGAAATACCAAATTGACATTTGATTTTCGATTGCCAGAAAGAGGACGGCGGGTGCCCAAATTTCGGTGACCAGAATGACGCCATAACCATAGGAATCGCGGCAAGAAGGGACGGCCGGCGCTGCGGATGAGAGCAGTCGTGTTCCTGGCGGCGGACGAGAACAGTTGCGTTCGTGGCGGCTATTTCTCCAAGCTTCGTCGCCGTTATTCCCTCACCGGGGCTGCCTTGGAGGCAGAGGCCGGCTAAAGTAATTTCGGGCAAATACTCAGAGACGGCGGGATGGAGAGGTGCGAGGCTCGGCCGCCAGAGCGGCGCGAGTCTGTCACGATATCCCTCCCACATCCGCCGTTTTCTTTCGGGCCTTCACTGCGTCGCCTTGATTTCTAGGCAATTGAAGGCGGTCGATGGTGCTGGTCGGCAACGGGAAGGTGGTACGGTGTGGGCGGTCGAAATCGGAGGGACGACGTCACCTGGTGGTGGCGCGACGAAGGAAGGATGAAAGCAAGCGACGACACTGTTTTTGTAGAATAAAAACCCTAGGACTCGCGGGTCAGGTCCGACTTGATTCACGAGTCCGCGGGTCGTATCCGGATCGAATCTTGTTTGTGGGTAGGGTTGCAGATTCGTGGGCATCCACAGATGGGCTGTAAGCTGCTGGCCTGCAACACTTTTTCGTCTTTGGCTCGACCCTTCCTTTCCTTTTAAGCAGCTGGGCTGCTGCTTGCTGTTGATGCATTTTCGGCTGGGCAAAAAATAAACTGTTTTGACACTCCATTTACGGGCTATTATTAAAAACAACTTATTATTAATTTTGAATTAATAATATAATTCCCAATTAAACAATTAATTTATTAATTAGATTAATAACTTTAATTTAGTATTATTATTTTTGAAATAATAATATCAAATGACTTTCAATGTTAATTTTGAATTACTATTAAATAAAATTTATATTAATTTAGAACTAATATAAATTTATCCACATTTAATTAGAGAATAAAATATTAATTTGATTAAGTATTTTATTTGTTGAGCATTTATTCGTTTTCCTATGTGATAAGCATATAATTTGATTTATTGCTTATTATTTAACTATAGTAGTTAAAGGCCGCTTTTATTGTTGGATAATCGGCCCCCAATACATTTAGTCCGCGATACTATGTTTGGGTAGGCGACGCTCAATATGTGTGGTCCGCATTTATCATGCCTGGGTAGGTGGCACCTAGTAATTATTTTGAAATTTAATATTGGATATTAAATTAAGCAATTAGTATCACATATTTTTTCCCACTAGATATAAGTCTTGGTTTTGAAATAAACGCGTCGTCCATCATAATTTTTTGATGTTCCTAACCTTTTCGACCATAAGTTTTACGCCAAAGCGTTTACTCTAAATCGACAAGGCCAAGGGTCCTTAATAGATGCATGGTTGGCACTGTGTTATGGGATTGACTTGCTTAAATTAGTTTGAGTGGCCAATGCGACAAAAATAATTTAAGGACGCAAATTTATTGAATTAATTGCAATTGGCTTGTAGGCCTACCTAGTGATATTATTGTAGTCATCAGCCATAGCAGATGCTACAGTGATATAGACTTGGATCTTGTACCACTAAGATTTATATTTGATATAAATCCGTACTTTATGTTTGGGGGCATATGATATGTTACAATTAGTGGGAGTTAATCAAGGTATTAAACCCTTGTTTGATTAGTGATACGAATGTGATCTTAGTTTACTTTTCTAATTTGCTTTTTGTTATTTTCTGTTCAGCTTGAAATGTCGAATTTGGCTTTGTTTACTTTTCTAATTTACTTTTCGTTATTTTCTGTTCAGCTTGAAACGTCGAATTTGGCTTTTAAATGTTTAATGGAAATGAACAAGTTGACTGGGTCAAACTTTAAGGATTGACTCTGTAGCTTGTGCTTGGTGCTAAGGATTGACAAGGTTAAGTATGTCTTGGACACACCAATCAGTGTCATCCCCGACAAGGAATCGCCTGAGTATACTTCGTTTGACGAAGAAGCTCACGCGAAAAACGTCGAGAATGCCACATCAGCTCAGTGTATCATGTTGGCGTCTATGAGTAATAAACTGCAAAGAC
This sequence comes from Monilaria moniliformis, assembly GCA_034509125.1. Taxonomy (NCBI): domain Eukaryota; kingdom Viridiplantae; phylum Streptophyta; class Magnoliopsida; order Caryophyllales; family Aizoaceae; genus Monilaria; species Monilaria moniliformis. The sequence goes on from JAYDZE010481334.1 coordinate 10,286, forward strand.
CACATGAACACATGCTTCCATATGTGATGCTCGAACACTTGAAGAGTTTGTATATTTCGCAAACTCAAACAATGGAGTATGAAATACTTCAAGATCTCTTCAAGTGTAAGCTTCGTGATGGAGGCCAGGTTTCTAAGCATGTGCTGAAAATGATAGGTCTGATTGAGATGTTAGCATCGATTGGTACGGTGCTTCCCGCTAATGTCTCAACATACCTGATTTTGCAGTACCTTCCTAGTTGTTTTGAGAATTTCATAGTGAACTTCAATATGAACAACACAAAGGTGGGATTGCCAGAATTTCACAACATACTTAAAACCTATCAAACTTCCACTTCCAAAGGCAAATCTCTGCTCATGGTGGCTCTTCTGCAAATTCTTCCAAATGGAAGAACAAGCAGTAGAAGAAAAATAAAGCATTAAAGGATGTTGTTCTAAAGTCTAAAATTGGAGGGACAAAGAAGAAGTCGGTGCCACCAAAGGATGAATGCCTTTTCTGTCATAAGAAAGGGCACTAAAAGATAAAATGTCCAAAATTCAAGGCACAAGATGCATTGAGTGGGAGCTCAGGTATGTTTGTCATTGAGATAAATATTTCTATAAACAACTCACAATCCTGGGTATTGGATACCGCTTGTGGCTCACACATTTGTAATAATGTGTGGGGTCTAAGTGACAACACGAAAATGAGGCCTGGGGAAGTAGACCTACGCGTGGGAAATGGAGCAAGAGTTGCTGCTGAATGTGTGAGGACTTATAGATTAGATCTTCATTCGAGATATAGACTAGATTCACATAATTGTTATTTCGTTGCTGTAATTTCCAAGAATATTGTTTCCATTCCAATGTTAGACATTGAAGGTTTTCTCTTCCATTTTGCAAATAGCAATTGCTCGTTTTATCTTAGTGGATTGTTATATGGAAATGCCTCTCTTGTGAATGGACTATATATGCTTGAATGTGAACGAAATATTCTTAATGTGCAGAACAAAAGACTTAAGCTAAGTAATACGAATAACACCACTTATCTTTGGCATTGTAGACTTGGTCATATTAATGGGAACAAAATAGCAAGATTGAGAAAGTTAGACTATCTTACATTATTTGATTTCAAAACATATGGTGCTTGTGAATCTTATCTCAAAGAGGTTACGTGTTAAGGACGTGTTGGAATTGATCCACACAGATGTATGTGGACCTTTTCCAACTCAAGTAAGAGGTGGTTATTCGTACTTCATCACTTTTACTGATGATTTTTCAAGGTATGGATATGTATATCTAATGAAACACAAATCTGAGGCCTTCGAGAAATTTAAGGAGTTTAATTTAGAAATCGAGAAACAACTCGGGAAAAGTATCAAGACTCTCCGATCAGATCGGGGGGGAATACTTAAGCCGAGAATTTCTTAGTTACTTAAATCTCATGGAATCCGGTCAGACTGGACACCTCCGGGTACACGACAATTGAATGGAGTATCCGAGAGGAGAAACCGAACATTATTAGATATGGTTCAGTCCATAATGAGTTTCGTCAGTCTCCCTTTATTCATTTGGGGACATGCCTTACAAACTGTTGTTTATATATAGAATAGGGTTCCATCTAAATTAGTTGAGAAAACACCATATGAGTTATGATGTAATAAGAAGACAAGTCTTAACCATTTGCGGACCTAGGGTTGTCCTGCTTTTGTTAAGAAGATGTTGACTGATAAGTTGGAATCCAAAACTGAGAAATGTTATTTTGTTCGATATCCTATGGAAACTAAAGGATATAAATTCAACTGTCCTGGAGATCACAAGGTAATAATCTCTAGAAATGTGACATTTCTTGAAGATAATTACATCTCCAAGTTATAAGGTCACATCCCAGTAGATCTTGAAGAAATTCAAGAACCACAAGCTAACATAGAGGATGAGAATCTGCCCAATGGTGTGGACCAAAACTCAGTGGGAGTTTTTTATGATCTATTGGGAGGGGAAATAACTCTTAGAGAGACCCTTTTAGGGACTTCTAGAGGGTCACCTCAAGGCAATGAGATACATTAAAGACAAGATGATACAGTAGTTGCACCAATCCCACCTCAAGAAAATCATAGTGAAATTCCTGAGAATATTCTGAATGTTGAAATTATCAACATAGACCATCATCACGTTCAAAATGAACAGCCTGCACCAGGCAAAACCACCTCCATATGCGTCAGATGATTCGTTGTGCACCCGAAATACTAAATCTAATGGTTGAGAACTAAAATGATGAAGTAGATAATTCAGATGACGACGAACCTAGAACCTATTCCGAAGCGATGTTAGACACCGATCGAAAAAAATAGATGGATGCATTAATATCTGAAATGGACTCGATGTATTTCAATCTAGTCTTGGAACTAGTTGATTTGCCAAACGGGGTTTACCCCATAGACTGGAAATGGATCATAAAAAACAAGAGAGATGTAGATGGCAAAGTATAAACCTACAAGGCTAGATTAGTGGCAAAAGGTTATAGTCAGCGCGAATGCATTGACTATGATAAAACCTTTTCACCAGTCGCTAAAATCAAGTCCATTAGGATATTACTTGCTATAGCTGTATACTATGACTTCGATATTTGGCAAATGGATGTAAAAATTGCGTTTCTTAATGGAGAACTTGAAGGTGATGTGTTTATGACACAGCCTGAAGGTTTTATATCAAAAGAAAGGCCAAATGTAGTGTGTAAGCTGAAGGAGTCCATTTATGGACTTAAGCAAGCATCTAAGAGTTGGAATATTTGCTTTGATAAGGCTATCAAATAGTTTGATTTTGTCAGAAGCAAAGAGGATCCATGCGTTTATAGTAAACGCAATAATGAAAACATTATCTACATTGTAATATATGTCGATGACATTTTGATAATGGGTAGTAATCGTTCCATGATGCAATCCGTGAAAGATTGGTTGTCTAGTTCCTTCATGATTAAGGATCTAGGTGATGCTTCATCTATCCTTGGTATAAAGATCTTTCGAGATAGACCAAATAGGCTGTTGGGATTACCATAATCCACCTACATAGACAAACTGCTAAAACGCTTCTTAATGGAGAATTCCAAGAAAGTAATTCTGCCTATGGGACATGGCATTATATTGTCTAAGAAGGGTTTCCATTCTAACGACAAATAAATGAATTACATCAAAAAGATTCCATATGCTTCGGCTATAGGATCAATTATGTACGCCATGATTTGAACTAGGCCAGATGTGGCTTATGCACTTAGCATGATAGGCAGATTTTAGCAAAATCCCGGTGAGGAACATTAGAAAACTGTCAACACTATTCTTAAGTACCTTACACGGACTAAATAATACTTCTTAGTCTTTGGTGGACAGCCAAAGCTATCAGTTACTGGGTATACTGATGCTAGCTTCCAAATAGACCATGATGACTATAAGTCTCAGTATGGCTATGTTATCATCCTTAATGGCGGTGCAATTAGTTGGAATAGTTCCAAACAAAGTACAATTGCCGATTCAACCACCGAAGCCGAGTATACTGCTGCATCTGAAGCTGACAAAGACGCTGTTGATTTGTTGAAGTTCGTAAAAGAACTGGCTGTCGTTCCGAGTACTAGCAGTGTAATACCGTTGTATTGTGACAACACTAGTGTGGTTGCGCAAGCAAAGGAACCGAGTGCAACCAATAGAAACAAGCACGTTCCTCGAAGATATCATAGGATCAGAGAAATAATAGAAAGATGTGATGTCAAATTAGAAATAGTACCCACTGATGATAACTTGTTTGATCCATTCACCAAGCCATTATGTGTAGCAAAGCACAACGAGCACTTTGAGAGCTTAGGTGTTAGACATGTTGGTAGTTGGCTTTGAATTAGTGGGAGTTTTAGTTTGTATGTCTGAGAAATAATTTGTATTGAGACATCCTTACTTGATCACATTCTATGAAAGTTCGATTTACTATGGATTTTGTGCATTTATCATAATAATTATTTTGATTGTTTGTCATTATTCTCATAATTATTCCCTTGAATTACGACTGTCATTAATGACGTGAGACATTAATGATATAGTATAATTCTAAAATTACCATAACCGATGATCATCGATAATGGGATATGGAAGATATGTCATAGGTTAGCATGTGATCTGCATCACATTCTTAGAGAATGTAGTTAACCTCACGACTGCATGATATTTGATATCCGTGATGGACACATGGATACTTTGGAGAGTATTGATATACCCTACTATTAAACTATTTGTTCAGTGTCTACGTTTTAATAGTATATGGAGTATGTGATAGTCCTTTGACCTGAGATCATTACACATTTTATTTTTTGAATGATGTGCTTTGACCTTGTACAACGCTTACCTCTCAAAGGATGATCAATATACGGACTTGTGTTAGGTACATCATAAGGCAAATGAAAATGGTAGTTGAGGCAAGAATGAGATTCATTTCTTAATTGAAATTTCGAGAGAACACTCAAATTCTCTATGTTGTGTGACCATTAAGTCATTGACCAATGCAAAGATATATTCAATCAAAGTAATTGAATATGATCGAATGAGTCATATAATAAAGATGAGATAAAGTGATTGAGCTATTTGGATAGACACATGACAGATCCTAGGCTCAATCGAGTGGTTCGCGAATGAATTGATATTACATAAACTTCATATAAAGGCTTGTTTACCAAATTCACATAAACGTCCTTCATATTTTGAGTTCGCTGCACAACACAGTCTAGGAGTTTTGTGCAGCCTTTGATTTGATCATCGTCGATAGTGTGGGCCTAGAGGGTCACACTTTATGTGTACTATTGGTCAGCTCAAGGGTACAAAGTTGGAGCTTCGTATTATATATAATACTAGTCCAAGTGGGAGATTGAAAGACATATATGGACTAGATTATGATATATATTAGATATAGTTTTGATTAATTAATAGTTGGACTTATTAATTCACTAAAGCAGACAAAAGATGATAATCCCATAAGCCCAAGGCCTGTTGGTGCTATTATATATATTTTTATATTGTAGATAAATAAGACACATAAAATTCATTCAGGTAATTTCAGGAAAGAAAGAATGTGAGGGAAATAAATCTTTTGTCTGTGACAATACGTGAGGTTCGATACAGATTTCCTAACTTTCTCTATTCAACTGCTGTACCTGGAATTGCTCCTGCATCGGATTAAAAGTGCACGTGGATACAGATAGTCGTGAATTTATTTACAGATTCTGATCAACTGCTCAAGAGATTGCACAACAAGTAAGTGATTCTAACTGTTGTGATATATCTACTCAACACATAGAATTAAGTTACAAATTAAGTTCTGTAATTTTTGTTTGTTGTTTTCCCCTGGGTAATCATTAGATGATAACAAGAGTTCCTAACAATAGGATGATCTTGTTGGGATTTAATTCCAATGAAGAAATTTTCCCTTTTCCAGGATCTTTCAGGATGATATAGAAAAATTAATTAACCAATTTGATTTATAGATCTGCTATCTAGAACGCACATAAACACATAATTTAGAATTTAAATCCTAAATCATGCTGCTACGGATCTGAATACTTACAGTTATTAGATCTCCAAAGATCT
>JAYDZE010481445.1:0-15881 GCA_034509125.1 Monilaria moniliformis
TTTATTTTATGTAATTTAGGACTTTAAATTATGTAAGTTTCAATTTTAATTAAGTGCATTTCTAAAATCGTGTCTACATTTGATATATAAAATTGAATCCAAAAATTGAAGTAAAAATGATAAAATGATAAGAAATGAGTTGTGGCTGATTTTGGGGCTGAAATTTTGGGGTTGGGTTAATGGTGTTGTGGCTGAAAAGTAAAATGCTGACGTGGCGGCTGAAAATTGAATTGTGCCTGGATTTTTTGGGGCTGGGTTAAGGATGGCCTTATATTCCTTGTTTCAGGGTGGACGTAGAAATTTGAATTGGTAGATGTATATACTAAATTTCGAGTTTGAATTCTTGTGACAATAATTTTTTTCATATTTTATTGTGATGATATGGACTTTTGCACAATAACTCACACAAAATATAAAAAAAATGAAAATATTATATTAATAAAAAAATTAATATGTGTGTATTTATATAGAGTATATGTGGGAGACTGAGTTCATGCATCTACAAATTAAATAAATGTATAAAATAAATCTTCTCTCACCTCCACGCCTTTTTACAATTAACTTTTGAATTGTGTAAAAAAAAACAAAATTAAAAATTAATTTTTTTCAATAATCACCAAACCAGAAAATGAAAGGAGCCAAGATTAAAGTAAAATACACATGAAAAAAATTATATCAGATTTTTAAGTATAGCATTTATAAGGACACTATATATATATATATATATAAGAGTTAATACACAGGAAACAAGTAAAAAATAAGTAAAATAGAAAGGAGAGGTGGGGCTGTAAAAAAATTAAGTGCAATTAATTTTGTAGATATAAGAAACCTCTTAATTAATTCAGTTAAAAACTTATGGTGACCACCCAACTTTTCGGCAAATATAATATGGCCTCTTAGTCCCACTCCCACCCATTAATTCCTCAAAATGGACTATTGATTATTGCCATCAATTTATTTTATCCCATTCATATAAACAAGATGTTGCAAAAACTAGGGGTGAGCAAAATATCCAAAATCCGAATATCCGATCCAAACCGAAATTTAAAATTTGATTCAGATTTTCGGTTCGGTTCGGTTTATATTTTTGGCAAATTTCGAATTTTCGGATCAGATCGGATCGGATATATTAAAAACCGAATAAATCCGAATTTTTAGTAATATAAATTCAAGTAAAATTAGCTTAAATTGTAGGAGTTATCAAGGGCCTTAGGATATTCTAAAATTTCAATCCATTTAAGAAAACAAGGGATTAACCTATATATTTCCATAGAAAGCTTCATCACTTTTGGTAGCACGAGTTTTAAAAAATTATTAGTTGAATGCGTGATGAATGGAGAAAAGATAATGAGTGCAGAAAGAGTCCAACTTTATTATATTAGTGTAGTAGTGACCCATAGATAGTAATATTGTGAGTGAATTGACAAAGTAAGGTTAAAAAGTGAAAGATTGGTGGTGGGGGTAGTGTCCAAAAATAAAGAATGAAGATTGTAGGACATACCAAAATAGCAAAAAATGAAGCTTTCTCTGGAACGGATGAAGTACTATTTAGGTTAATTTTCAAAAATAATTAGATGAAAATGATCAAGTTAGAAAATAGATGATTTAAATTATCAATTTATTACTGAAACAATCATGTGTTTTGATTTTTTTTTTAAATATTTTTTAAGTTATTTTTATACATTTTTAATTGAAAATTTCCTTCATAAATTCTCTATTGAAATTTAATAAAGCATTTGATTGGAAAAAATTAATAAAGAATAAAAATAATAAAAAGACTCGAGATGCAAGATAATTTTAGTCTTCGATTGATAGTTTCAACTTAGGTTATTTGCTTGTAAATTACTTTAAAATTTTCTAATTTTGCATAACAATTTTAAAATTTGCCTATAAATTACTCAACTATGATTTCATTTGATTTTGCAATCATAGAATATTCTGGTCAATATATGTTTGTGCTGATATAAATAGCCGGAAAATTAACGTGGCATAATCCGCGATAAATAGAATAACGCTACTACGTTGGATCCATTTCCACGTCGATTCCCGACTAATTTTTAAAGTTGGATCAATAATTGAATAATTTACAGATAAATTTTAAAATTGGTATACACAACCAAAAAATGATGAAAGCTCAATCATTTACAAACAAAGAAACTTTACAATTTTCAAGCATTGAGATTCTAAAAGATTTCATCTTTCAAATCCCGGACTAAGACATATGTTTATTTGGATTAGGTCACTAATTTGTTTGTTGCAGCTAAAGAGGACTGATCATAAAGTGTGATTAAAGAAATGTAAATAGAGATTGATGCCAAAATATAGGATTAACCATTTACAAAAATGAATATATGATTATTTTTATACGACAAATCCTCTACTAAATTAAGTAATCAAGAGATCACTATATTTCTGATTACTATTGAACTAAACAAAAAACAATACATATTCATGAAGTTGTTAATAATGAGCAACCTTAATTAATGCAAATATTTTCGGTAAATCTAATATAATAGGAGTATTTACTTTAATTTCTTTAGCTACCTTCTTTAGTATATTGTTTTTCCAATAACCTTATATTAAAATTTTATCTTAGATAATTACAAAAATTAATATTTATAAATTCAAAAAACATGACTAACCCGAACCAAATAGTCTGGTATCTATATATTAATGACTTGAAATTGGATATGTTTGAATTAGTAATGTTAAATCAAGTTTTTAAAAAAAGCTAATTAGTCTAATTTGAATAATCCGATAAAATTAAGTTATAACCGAGTGAATTGACCTGATTGACGCGAAGATAACTAATAAGCAGGTGGGTTGTCGGTGGGATGGAAGGATGGGCAGTGAAGGAAAAACGGGGTGATGCCCACACGCTAAAATGACAGCTACATGACAACAAAAGGGCCACAGACGGGTGTGGGGTTTTGCGAGGTTGACTCTTAGAGTACAATACGTGTTAATCTATGACTGGATCGTGACGTATGCAAGGTTGACACTTCTGCTCACCCAGAGAATCTCTGTCGATCCTATTTTATTCCTTAGTCTTACCCTAATATAATACTCCATATAATATTAAAAAAAAAGATATTTCTCTAAAATTAATCTTTGTGAATTCATGTATTTCTCTATCATTGCAGGTTTAAGCCCTATATAACAAAGAAATAATGTTACATTATCTACAATTTAGTGTATATTATGATATAATAGAGGGCCGTCTTTATTATGTTAATTCTGGATTAACCATATTCACATCCCGAAGTCTTGTTCTTACATCCTCATTTTGATCGATTATAATATATTATATATAATTATAGATAAAAATAAAACTGCGACTTTGCAAAGTCGATTAGAGTATTGGGGCTAAGTTTGTTTATTTCTTTAATGACTGAGATTCTGCGTTTTATTTTACACGAGTCCTTTCATGAATTTGGTGCGATATCTTCTTCTTATTTTATAAATTTTATAAAAGATAATATATAGTTTTTGAAATAAAAAAAATCCAATGATCTTATCCACCGGATTAAGAAAATTAAAAAATAAAATTTTCCGAATTTCAAGAAATTGGTTGCAAATATATTGACATGACACCCAAAACAGTGTGGGCTAAGACAAGAAGAAGAGAAAGCGATTTGGAGGAAATTTAATCGTGAATTTTGACTATTTAGATATACTATATATATTTGAGAGTCCAAAAAAAGAATCTAATTTCACCAAATTTAATTATAGTTGTGGCTGAAAATTGGCAAATAGCCCTTGACTGCTTCAAGAATTGGTCTATCTTTTTTTTTTTTCCCTTCATTATTAAAGAGGATCAATAATGGTTCCTCATTTACGCCCGAGGTGACTCGAACCCCCGACCTATTGGTTAGAGGAAAGCGTCTTACCAACTAAGCTGCGCTTCATCGTCTCAAGAATTGGTCTATCTTGGCAGCTGCTCATGCCCCATATTAAATCGTAACCCTGTACGAATCAACGTTCACTGATTGTTTTTGAAATCGTAAGGCCCAGCCCATTTATGATAATCAAATAGATATGCTCCTTAATAATGGGCTAATTGTTGATCAAAGAAATAATTTAGGTAAAGCTCGATTTTTCTTTTCCCCTTTGACTTGAAAATAACCAAGGCTCTTGATTAATTTTGTAAATTGTATATTTTCCAAAGCACCCATAATTTACAGTAACCAAAAAACTGCTTTTGATCATACATGCGATTTACAGTCAACACAGCACCAAAACATCTTCCAAACTGATTCACAAAGAAAGACAAAGTTAGCACCTCACCAGCATCTGCTACTGCAAACCGAACGCCCAGTTTTTCAACCAACCATATCCACGTCTCCTTCTTTGTTAGACGAATCCAATGATGCAAGAAGATGCTCTATTCTGAGAGGAGAATGTCGAGCTGCGTACTGGAACATGACCTGAAACAAGTTAATGACATGAATACATGCGTTAGGATGTCCCTGAAACAAGCCACATCCATCTGCAGAACCTGTGAGAGAGGAATGAGTATGAAAATCTGTATCCAGACTCTTGTCTGACCCTTATCCATTATCAATAACAGTCTGAAATAGGATTTTACAAGTTATATAATCACCCACATTCGCCAATGTACTTGAAATATTCTAAACAAAACAAACATTTTTTTAGTGATGAATTGGTTTTACTCAAATAAAAATAAAAATTGCTTGATCTTTATGGTGACAAGTTATGCACAAAAAGTTTGTAAGATCATATTTTGGGTCAATGAAATGCAGTGACATGGTTATTCAGTTTATATAGAATGGACAACATGAATACAAAGAAAACCAGTTTAAAATTGTCTGCTTACCTTGGAGAAACTATCAGCAAATGCTCGTGCACGGTTGGGCTTCCCAAGATAGTTTAGATCAGCTCTTTCTAGTTTCCCATCTTTAAAACATAAAGCCCCTTCGTTGATGGCAAATCTTAGGAGATCACCAGTCCGAATTCCTGTCTGAAAACCTTAAATCAGTAGTATCCTCATCTTGTTTTTTGGAACTTTTCCCATTGTACAATAGTAAAGGAATACAGAGAGCCCTCAATAATTCAATATCAGCAATTTCTACCAAAGTAGCAAACATATTGCAGTGGCTGTCATGCATATTGTGTTTGCATTTCAAGTTTATCTACAACAGCCAGAGTCTTTGTGACTTGTCCAATAGTGGAGTTCAATTAAGCTATTTGTAGATTCGAAAAACCTTTAAGGTCTTTTATATTAACTTATCAATCAACCTCTGGAAACGAATTTCATTTTTAAAATGCAGAAATTAACAATGACAGAAGCTTCTTTACTTACGTATTTTAAGAAATAAATTCAAACAAACCTTTTCGATGAAATCATTGTCCAGGCAACCAAATATAACAGGTGGATCGTCTAAGGTAGCCAGTCTCCCATCATCTAGTAGCTCCAACACTACCTGATAATCGAACACCGGGAAATATTGGATTTACAGAAATGTTCAGCCATTTACTTTTTAATAATTGTTAAACATGTTGGGAAGCCTATTGTTCATGCAATGTGTTAAGATGTTATTGCAGAAATACTAAATGACTTTCTAGAATCATCCGACAGAAATGTCAACGTCAAAGTGGCTCCTTGCACAAGACACTATGCAAAGAAAAAGTAAAAACACGTAAATGAATGATTTCTTCTTTTGTGACTTTACTTGCTGAGGATCTACCAGAGTAGATGAATATGTTACATCTTCTTTTCTTTGATAATTTACTCTCTATCAACATGGGGGCAATAACAATAAACTGCCGAGAAATAGTAGAAAGGGTTGAATGCAAGACTACCCTTCAAGTAAGCTTGCCTCTATATTCAAACCTCATACTATGAAACAAGTTACTGAGGAAGAGACCTTCTAAAGTCCAACAAGAAGCCCTGACATAATAATCTACGCATAGAAGTAATTTCAAGTGACATGATATACCTGTTGCTGATTTGGAATCTGTCCGTTACTGTCCGTATCAAGAACATATTGACTACAATTCTCATCCTTCCAGACTAATACCAAAGGGGTATTTCCTGACTCATAATGTGCATGCCTGAGAGAATCAGAATGATAGCATCAGAATTTGAGAAGAAAGAGAGTGCACCACACAAAACACAAATTTGTCTTTTACTATTTTTGTTAAGACAATTTACAGTCTCCTTTTTTTTCTCCTTCGTTTCACATCAGCATAAGGGGGCATTTACTTTTGAGTGATAGGATGGATTGATAAACATAATCCAAACTAATCCACTGTTTACTTTGTTGGACTGATTAATTTTGAACTTGACCATCGTATCATTCAAAGTAAACGTCTAAGAAAATTGGGTTAGTCTATTCCTAGTTGTGAAGGTTGTCTGTTACCCTTTCCTTCACATACAGAAACAGTGATTCTATCAATCGTAAGAAAAGATGAAGAAAAGCTTACTTATTGTAGAACAAGAGCCCATCCTTCACATATGACACTGGCCCAGTATAAGCTGCTTTTAGACCCTCCTGGTCGCAGTTGTATACGAGAAGAGTCTTGAACCTGTATTTATGGTAAGGTGAAGGATCATTGCAAGCCTCAGACTCAGCAAGCTTGCTGCTCAACCAGAAAAATCTGAACTCGGTGGTGCATTCATACATCGGCATTCCCGCCCAGCAAACCATGTCAATTACATAGTAAGTCTGATCAGCCTGCCAAGTCACGTTATGTAACACTAACACATCACATCGTATAACACATTCAAGGAATAAGACCATGAGAGGACGAGAAACCTACTACCTCGTGAAATATACAGTCAAGTATACAATAAGAATGGCCAGACCTGCTGCTATTATTGGTCCTGGCACCATTGGGTAGAGCAGATGGAAAGCGATGCAGCAAACTACCATTGCGTAACCTACTAACTGTGACACCATTAGATGACACCACAAAACAACGTTTCCCAGCCGGTCTAGCACATACATACCTACAAAAAAACGGAATATGCACCTTCATAAGCACATCAGGTCACGCAATTTAGCTCTCCTTTTCCTTTACAGCAATCCTTCAAATAAATTGAGATATCTATTTTTCCATTCAAGCGAAGAAGGTTCCTCTAATTTCAACATTTCATGCTATCAATTGAGAATATCTCCACAAACTGAATGAGATGATTAGAATCTCATTTAATTAAGTTCCTCTTTTTCAATCAAAGCAAACAATCTTCAATCTTGTTTGACAAAATTACAAAGACTTGAATTCATAATCTCATATAAACAGAAGATAGTAAGACAAATAGAAGTAAGAGTGAATCAAATAGTAAAGGAAATAGCTGAGCAGCAAATACCAGTCGGAATTCAAGCGGTCGGGAACATCAATCATCCATTCTGGCAGCATGAGCTGCTTCGCGAACCATCGCCGCGCTTCGAGTCCTCTTAGGTTGGCTGCTTCTCTAACATCAAAATCCTTGGCCTTCACTTCGGACTCGGGCTCGATTTCGAAATCGGGCTCAGGCGCGGCAGAGTCGTTTTGAATGGAGAAAGTAGTGAGCGCCAGAAAGCGAGCCTGGTGCTGAGCGTCGCGGCGGTTCTGGGCCTGCCGCTGCAAAGAGATCTCCCGCCGCCTCTGTTGGTCGGAGATTGCAGCCCGTTTGAAGGGGCGGCGGAGATCGGGCGGCGCCATGGTGTTTGCAGAAAGTTTTACAGAAGAAAATTATACAGAGGTTTTTGGCTCCAATTTGAGAAATTTTGGCAGATCAAATTATGAACCCGAAGCAATATCAATTAATCAAATCTAGGTTTGCATCACATTTTCATGACTCTGTGCTTTGTTTAATCTATTGACGATGATTTTGGTTGTAAATTTGTGCTTGATTCAAAATCCAAGGAGCACTTACCTCTCAATCACTTGATTAATAAATTCAAATACGAATGCGGCAAAATTTCATATGCCCAATTTTATTAATTCAAACCCAAAATTACTCACGTTTTATCAAACACGCATTTCACAATATTCTAATTCCGTTAACATTTTTATTATTTTGTACCCAATTTTACCCAAAAAATAATCAATAACCAAAATTATAGATTTAATGAAATTTATTCAATAAAAAAACAATTGAATTATATAAAAAAAAGTAAAACTACAAAAAAACTATAGAATTATATATATCTAAATAAGAATTTTGAAAGTTACAATAAAAAAAGTTATATTAGATAACAAATATGAATATGTTTATTTTATTGAACTTAAATATGTAAAATGGAAAATAGAAAATATTTTGAAACAATTCTTAATTCCAAAGTAGGCCATTTTTGCTACTATTTACAAAAGTGATGCCATATTTGCAACTACTTTAAAAGGTCTGACCATCACGATTTTATCCTCTAATCGAAAACGTGGATTTTTTTAATACATTTTACAGAGAATATGAAAATTCCCATAATACACGTAAGTTTTATAATATGTGTCTCATGTTTGGAGACTTCAAATATTAATTTTAAAAAGAAAAATAAACAACCACATTTGTTTGATACAAGAAAACAGCTCCAAAAGAGTTATGTCTCTTTCATGAATGTTGTTTGCTGCCCAAAAGTGATGGTCCCATTATTCATAACAACATAGAAGCGCCACAATACCCATACATCAAGACTAAATGAATAAAGACTATTAGACAATGGTCCTCAAGAATTCTCCCCAAGCCTACAATATGGAACACTTGGACCACTTATGTTGTGTAACATACTGAACAATCATCATTCTCAACCAAAAAAGAAACAAGTCATCGATCATTACCGACCACCACCAATGCCCATAACTTTTATCTTCATTTTGGAGTGAACTGCATAGAGCCTGTATTCTTCTTTGGTCGTTATCGATATACTTGTGCGATGAATATTATTTTTCATATATAACATCGTTTTAGTTTTTTTAAGAAAGAAAAGATTTGCGACAACCCCATGAGAGTAGAATAGTAAGGTAGAATTAGATGGAGTCTTACACAATGTCATAGCAGTTACAACTTCTGCAAAGCAAACTGTATTTCCATTTGCAGTGGAAAACAGGCAAGTATAATAACTAATTTAAAGGTAAGTAGATCCCATAAAATAATTTACAAAAATACCCTCAGGCAAAAAAAATTGTGAAAACAAGATGATGTTATGAAAATCTGTGTATAGTGAGAAGAACTCATCTGGAAATGTCATAATTCTGGGAGTAGCCTAGCTGCTGCTCCATCTCCCAGCTCAGTTTCGAAGCTACTCTCTCGTGGCGCGGCACGTATTCCTACAGATCACCGAGACATCTACGATCAATGTGAATCTTGAAACAACTACTCAATCATGTCTGGAACAAGATCATCTCAGCATTCTTGAAGATGTTGGGATGATTGATGCAGTCATTAGTAGCAAAGTGAGCGAAGGGCAAGAAAATTCATTACCTCTAGTTTCTTCACAAGCTCTTTGGCTGTTGGTGCAGACACAATGATGTGGCGAGCACTGGGGCTGATGAAGCCTTCCTCGACTGCTTTGTCGATGAATGAGAGTAACGAGTTGTAGTATCCATCTACATTCAGCAAACCTACCTGCAAAATGAGTATCATAGATAGCCCCCATTAGTTTCTTGACCTGTTTTAAGGATCATTTTGTTTTAGAGTTGGAGATGAATAGTACCGGCTTATCATGGATGCCGAGCTGAGCCCATGTTATGACTTCAAGCAGTTCCTCCAGAGTTCCATAACCACCTGTGTTTGCATACGTTGTCAAGGATCATGTGATGTTCACATTGAATTAGTGCTTCTTATTGAGCTCCATATTAAAAGAGGAGATGACACATCCTTGTTCTTGAACAGGACCAAGTTGCTAAACTAAGGAAGTTTCTCTCTCATTCAAGAATTGGATCATTAAAAGAGATCCTAATCTTGAAACAGTTAGGAAGGCATGTTTTCTGGTTTCATATCAGGAAAAACTAGCAGGCTTCAGCTGTTGCAGAATTTTCCAAGAATTATGCTTTATCGCTATACTCTTTGAAGGGGCTTATGATGCTTCCGTGGATGTTTTCCAAAAGGCGATAGAATGTAGGAAAGTTCAATTGCTGTGAAAGACTCGAAGCGAGGAAACAAAAGAACTAAGCAGCCCTATCCAAGAATCATTGGTTGCTCAACACGAAACCATTTCAAATATTATAGAAGAATGAATGATTGTGACAAACCTGGCAAGGCAATAAAAGCATCAGAATGCTTAGCCATTACTGCTTTCCTTTGATGCATGTCTGCAACTGCCTTCACTTTCCCTACTGTTTGTCCAGTTAACTGCAAAAAAGTACAGAATCCAATAAAGCAAGAAAAAATGTGTGTGTGTGTGTGTGTGTCTGTACTATTCCAGAAAATTGGACTAGTGCAAAACTAAAGTTCAAAAATCAGCAACTGTAGAAGCATTGGTTGATATAGAATCAGGTAAAGACACACACACACACACACACCTATTTCAAGAATTTTAATAAGAGGAGAAGGGCCAAGATAGAAAAATACAAGAACTGGTAACTACAACAGAAGACAGCAAACAAGGGATAAACAGAAATGGAAAATTCAGAGAAAGAATTTGGGAGTCCAAAAATGTGTAGATTGTTAAAAAAAATAAAAATCTCTGCACTATAGACAGGATAAGGTTTAGCAACAACAAAAGGACCTTTCACTTCATCAGGAAAGCAAGAAACATGTGGCCCTAAGGTCATTCAAGGAAAACAAACACAAAACCAACAACAAATAACAAGAAACTGAAATCAAGAATTGTAATAAATTATTAAGTTTTCTTCATAATATAAAATGTGGTTTCAAGAATTCTTCAAACACAACAGCAGACATACCTCTCGAGGCATGAGCGTCTTGGGAATCACTCTGCAAATGGGGACAATAACAAGACAAAAAAATCAATTTTATAGTGAGGAAATATGCAAAACTAAACTCAAAATTTGTTGGTTTTCAACACTTGTTTTTTGAGGTGATTGGTCAAGAACTGAGGGATTAGAAGAAGCTCCTCCTCACCCGGTGACGTGGCGGCCGCCGTCGTGGACAGCTTGAGAAACCAACCCCATTAGGCCTATGCTACCTCCTCCATACACTAAATCAATGTTCCTTGACACCTTGAAGTTCACATCAAACATGTTAGGAATTCTGATTTCAAGAAACAGAGCAAAATGCAACATTCGTATGAGAGTAATAACATAATACAATATGTTGTAATACACAATGGTACCACAACCATATGCAGACAATCAATACAGAGTGCCAGTGTGAGCTGTTTTAGATGTACATTCAGATTATATGTTTCTACCTTTTAAGGAAGGTTCACTGCAGATATTTGGAAAAGGGATGTGATGGGGAAAAAAACTCATTCAAAGAAAAAGAAGTGAAGATCAATCTCTGCCATCTCCATGAAAGGTCTCAAGAGTCATTTCAATATATATAAATATATAGAGAGAGAGAGAGAGAAAGAGATTGTACATTATTTATTGTTTGAAAAAGAATCGATGTACGAACACATTTGCATGAAAATGTAAAGAAAAAGAATTCAAATCACTGCTAAAACTATCAAAATCGACCCAAACCAAAAAAATGCTTATGAGAAACAGAGGACTAATCCAAGGAAACAAATTCTTACAGAAAAACAAAAAACATGAACATAGAAGATCGCAGAAGTTGAAGAGACAAGATTTTGATGGATGAAGCATGCACCAAAATATGAACCAAAAGCGACACCTTTGAAAGAGAATAAATCCCAAAAATGGAGAAAAAAACGTACCAAAACGTTGCCGAGTTCAATCGCAGCTTCTTGATAGCTAACTTTGTTGCCTTGGCTACTCCCACAGAACACACAAATCGTCTTAAACTTCGATGTTTTCACTTCACTCTCTCTCTCCATTTTCTCCTCTCTCTCTGTTTTGATGTGTTTTGTCTTTTATTCGTAAATGTGAATGTAAGTCACAACTTAAAATAAAAGCAACAAACTTGCTTCAAATGGCGTCCCCTTCCCCTTCTACACACACGCCATATGCGCACTGTATATATACACACGCATTACGCATAGAATTATCTCTCTCTCTCACATATACATATATTATGAGAGAGAGAGAGAAATAGAATACAAGTTTCCCACGGAATCGTTCTGCTTGATCTTTATTGGCCTTCACGAATTAAAATGGGCCTCTAGTTCATTTACACATCCGAAAATTAACTGCACGATTTTGCCTTGGTGCCTGCCACGTGTCGACCACTTCATTCTTTAGCCAAGTTTACACAAATTATTTATTACTCTCTCTTTGCTCGATAAAATGTCTCATTTTACTATAAATGGACGTACGCAATAAAATATCTCATTTCACTTTTACTATTTTTAGTAAATAGGCCCCACACTCCACTAACTCATTACACTCATATTCTATTATAAAACTAATATATAAAAGTGGAACCCATATTCCACTAACTTTTTCCACCCACTTTCATTCATATTTATTAACAAAGCCAAACAATTTCTTAAAACCCGCACCGAGTCAAAATGGGTCGGTTTATCGCGGACGGATGGAGTACTTTTTAGCATGACATTTTATATTGTATTTATGGACAATTAATATATAACAATATTAAAGAATTACGATATATATTTTATATAAGAAAAATATATATTCTAATTTTTAAAATTCTTGAACCCTCCTAATTGTCACATATATTTCATCTATATATATATTAGACAATGTGACATAAATTACCAATAAATAATCTTAAACAAAGTTTACAGATGACCAAGTGAGGTTGGATTATAAATTTTAATTTGTTTAACATAGTGACTCACAAAATCATTATAGTATGCTTTACAAGTTATCGCACATGAAAGGTCGAATCGAACGTCGATGGGTAGCAATATGCACACATCTTTATGTGATCAATTTTCTAAGATGTATGTTGGTATGTTGCTTTTTATTATAATAAGTTAGGTGAGCGTTTATTTTTAGTGATATAATTTATTGATAAAAATAATTGAAGCTAATCCATTTTAATAAATTGATTAATTTTAAATTTATTTAATCATTTTATTCAATACTCAATACATCATGTCACTCGATATTCAAATTTGATATTAAATTTTAGGAAATTGCCTACGGGCTACATAGATCATGGTATAAGTTCAATCGCATTTAAAAGTACAAAGGGAGGAATGAGATTCTTCTAAATTAATAACCCTGAAGGCTAGAACCAATTAATTAAACATATTTATAAATAATTAATTAAAAATAAAAACTGTATCACCATATATATTACAAAGATTAATTAGGATTAATTAGTTTAAAATGTATGAACTTTGGTCCGATTTTGATTCTACAGATGACTTTCAAACCTTATCATCAAATACAGATTTTACATTGTTCGCAAATTTCTTTGGATTTCATCTTATGAAGATACTGAAGTTGACTTCGAGACTAATTGTATAATTTGAAAATGAAAACATAAAACTACGTCGTCTTGTATGTTGAGTGGAGTGTCCACGGTAGGCATTTTTCTGACTACCAAGTCAACTTTAATTTCTTTGATAAATGAAGTTCATATAAATTAACAAACAATGTCAAAATTGTATATTTGAAAACAAAATTTAAAATGGTTTACAAAACCAAATTTTGTGTGCTTTAACTAAATTAATCCTACAAATTATATAAAAGTAGATCTCTACTTGCAGCACCATCGACATGTAAGTGTGCTAGAATTTCTTTCACTCAACAATTTTTAAGAGAGTAAAGTTAGATTATGAATCAAGAATGTCTTCTGTGAATTGAAGAGAGAGAGAGAGAGAGAGAGAGAGAGAGTACAAACCTTCTCCTGATTTCTAGTTCAAGTTTTACTTATATCTTATTATAAATAAAAATTATGGTACTGCAAGAGTATCATTTGTGACTAGTAATTTCTAGTTAAAATTTTACTCACTCTGATGCTCTCTTAAGCTCATGATCCTAAAGCACAAAACAGCCAACTTACGTCCAAACAAACTTAAATTTTTTAGTTTTAATTTTTGAAGGAAAGAACAAAGGTCCTTTGTGTCTGCTCCCACTTGCTAATATGGAGGAAGAATAGCAGCATTGGGATTGTGCCAAAAATTTAAAACTTTTTTCATATCCACTGTCAAAACTTCACGATGGACAGAGTGACATGGGATTCTTTTTTTAGTATTTGCATGCGTTAATTTCTACTCTAATTAACAAATATGAGAGAGAGAGAGAGAGAGAGAAAGAGAGAGATGGGCAAGGAGATGGGTAAAATTCAAGAAATCAGATGTGGTCACCATAGAGCAGCATACATTGAGACATTAATGCTCCATCCATAGGAAACATTTTATTTTTATTTGATGAATCGCCATTCCTCACACTAAGCATGCTGTCCCTCCCTCACCCCCATTTCCATTATGACTATTTTCTATGTTGTACCCGTTTAACCAAATATATATATATATATATATATATATATATATATATATATTTAATATATAGGAGTGTATTAGTTTAAAAAATATTCTCTATATGCATAACTAAGAATTAATATAAACCCTGGATTTTAGAAACGAACGGACAGGATTTGTTGTATAAACATATCATTAATTACTGCATTCAATATCATTGAAAAGGGTAAATAAGTCACGGAGTAAAAATATGTAAAAATTAATTATGGTAGTTGGCGAAATTATCAGAGACAATGATGCACGATTTCTACACAGTATCATCCAAAATTTCTTCTTCCATTGAATATCTAAAGTCCTTTCAACTTCTCCGGCGAAAAACTTTGATCGAGCGGTCCATATCTCCGTTAATACAGGCACGTACACAACTGTAATTAAATAACTTGCATTAATACATACTCTACTTCACTTTCATGTCATAACTATTACTACCACAAGCAAATTACGTGATCATGACAGTTAGATTATGACATTATACACTCATATAAATTACGATATTATCCATTATTACCACGTTATTTGAAATTCATTATATAATCAACACATTCGATCATTATAGTTCCAATCCGGTTACATTGGGAGCTAAATAAATTATCAATTCATATATGATATTGATATATGGTAATATATGAATATAATATGGTAATATCATCATGATCAATAATAATAAATTAATTATAAGTTCATACATCCGAACACAATACAAACACAGCTTCCGTACACAATAATATTATTATCATTGTACCTTAATTGTATTATCATTATATAATAACAAATATATCTTTTGTTGGGCAAATACGTATGACATGTAACAACAATTAATTGTAGGTGATAACTAATTGAGTATATAAATACATCTCATTATTTGGAATAATACACTGCATTGTACTTGTTTGTAAAACTCATTATTCCACTAAATGTCAAAGCATATATCATAATAAAAAATATCATTTAATACAAATGATAATATCATTATCACTTAACTAATATATCAGTAGACGATTGTTCGACAAACCATAGCGATGGCATAACAATCAATTAATGCTTCTTCAAAAAAAATTTAACAACTATGCATAATAAAAATTACCAACTATGTAGTTACAAAAAATATAGAAGCAAAATCTGTTATCCAATATATGTTTCAGTAAAATTAAAGAATAAAAAGATATCGGTTATTGTTAATTTACATATATATCCCTGCACATAAAATTGTATCTACAAAAAATGCCATGTGTCCCCTATATCTAACGTCGGATAATAAGAATGGACAGTATTATGGGTTATTCGTTATGCAATAAGAAATAGTTTGAATATGATCACAACTCTCTCTCTCTCTCTCTCTCTCTCTCTCTATATATATATATATATATATATATATATGTGTGTGTGTGTGTGTGTGTG
>JAYDZE010481556.1:0-15881 GCA_034509125.1 Monilaria moniliformis
ACAACGTAAAGCTTGTTGTTCAAAACGCCCGTCTTGCAGTAAGCTCTACCGATGGACATGGGAGTCGCTTCGCTCCAATCATTTACAATTGGATTGTAACACCACACATTGTTCATGACCAAAGCTCGGGAGAATCCACCCAAGACATAGAGGCAGTCATCAACAGCTCCGATGGCACATCCACAAAACGGAATCTGGTCCAATGCGCGTTTCCTGCCAAGCAAGCCTCTAATAGCATCTGCAATAACACTTGAACCAACCATGTTCCACAGCCGGAAGCCAGACAGGCCCCATCTCATTCCTTCGTCAGCAACAACGTTTGGCATCAGGGGCAGCCTTTGCCATATCTGGGACACCGGATCAAGGGCATGCCAAATAAGCTTATTTCCATCAATCTTGGTCAAAACGTAGAGCCACTCCTCCGTTGTGCCGAGTTCTTTTCTCAATTTATAAATTTCCCCACTCGTTACAGCTGCTTTCCAGCTTCTTGAAACAAGCTTTGCATTGAAATGAGAAATTCTAGGGAGTCTAGCAAAAATCTGAATTGATATCTCATCTGGAAGGCTGGGAATTAGTTGCGCATTGTCATCCCATAAGCAAGAAGACGTCCTTTGTCTCTTACATGCCTCACTCTGCGACGCCCCAAAACTCTCGCTGCAGCCCAGTTTATGACCATTAGAGCTCAATCTAGCTCCCATAACTCCTTCACCTCTTGCTTAAAAAACAAAGGGTTGCTTCAATCTGCTTAGACTGCTATCTTTTCTGCCTAACATCCATTTTCTTGATAGTTCAACAACCAATAGAAGACAATGGTTAGAAGATACATCAAGTAAAACATGAAGAATAACAGCAAAAACAAAATAGTAGCATGGTATCAACCCTAAATGTGTTTTGATCAAGTGGGGCTCAAAATTCTGGCTAGATTTCCTACGTTTTCATCATAGCAGATAAAATCAGATATCAAAACCCATAAAGAACACTGGCAATGGAAACCATGATCATAAGTCGAGAATCCGGCTAGTGCTAGTGAGATACTAGAACCAATAGAAAGATAAATGAATAAATAAATCCATGTTGCTTCTTTCAATATTCTCCAAATTGATGGGAATTAGCATTCCTGGATAATCATAATTCAGTCAACCAGATATCATAGACTTCAAAATTCAAAATCCAACTTTGATGACAAAAAGATAAACTAAAATGCTAAACACTCGAAAGTAAACGCAACAAAAGATCAAAACCCAAATAACTTCACTCCCTGCATCGCACACACAAACACACTCACATTTCATGTTTAGCAGTCAAACTTGTTTACATTGCCAATCAGATTGCACCTGAATTGTTCCTCTCTTCAGGAAAGAGATAAATCATAACCCTACTAACAATGATATCATTATATCAGTTTAATTTATGTAGCACAGTCCGCGCATACAAAAAATCAAGAATTTGCTTTCTCAGGTAGATTGTATAATTTTTTCGGCCCTAAATTCTGAGAAATCAAGCAGAACCCAGACAATTTTTCGATTTAAGACTGCTCACGAAGTGAAAGCAGAATTACGCAAGCGAGAAAACAAGAATTGAAGCAGATTGCATCCACAAACACCAAGAAACTTTTAAAAAAATTATAATAATAAAAAAAACGATCTAGCAAACAGGAATAGTTACCGGTGTAAGGATTCTACAATTCCAGGAATCTACAGGGGACAGAAATGAGTAAACGTGGCTGTGCGCTTATCAGACGAATTGGGAATTTATTTAGCCAAGGATCCAACAATTTCCACAGCCTTTTGTGACTTTTGCTCCTTTTCTTTTAATAAAAATAAAAATAATAATATCTTTTATTATTTCTCTTTTAATATTATATTTCAAAAGTGTTATTCTTTTTTTTTTTAATTAGAGAAAACTAATACTTTTGGCCCAATAAGAATGGAAGAATATTTTATAATTCTCAACGTGTCCATTTTCTAAAAAAAATATTATGTGATCGACTACTTCACAAGCTAAGGTCATTCATGGGAGTTTAAAAATAGGACAAGAACCGGTAGGAAATAAATCACGTGGGGCTAATATATTTTATACTATCTCTATCCTCGTAAAACGTTTAATTTTACCAAAAATAGACATTAATAATAAAATATCTTATTTTATTTTTATTATTTTTAATAAATAGATTCACATTCCAATAACAAATTAATATATAGAATTAAAATTCATATTCCACTAACTTTTTTTCATACATTTTCATTTCTTAAAATCTGCATCGAGTCCAAATGAAATAATTTATGGTGGATGGAGGGAGCAATATTTATATTAATTACAAATTTAATTCTTTATTTTATCTCGTATGTAAATTCGTGGATTCATATTAAACTACTCAACGTATTTACGCGGTGGCCGGAAGACAAATAAAGATGAAAAACTGTGTAGTTTGTTAATTGAATAAACGTATTTACGCGGTGGCCGAGATTTAATTGAATAACAAATATGGGAAAAATACAAAACTTAGATAGTATTATTCGTAGTTGCTTGATTCAGTTAATACTATGTTGGTCCCAACATGTCATATTTTGGGACGTAAATACTATTGTCTGCATAAATAATATTGACAAAAACTTGTATAAACTCGCTCTCCCTTGGAATAAAGGTAATTATAATTTATCAAATTTTATTTAAAATTAATTAATTTATAATTAAATAATAATAAAAATAAATTAATTGTGATTGGAGTTGGCCACAGGAGACAGCTTGCATGAAATTCACTGATTAGTACGTATATTTGTTAAAAATGAAAAGCTTTGCTTAATCGTCAAAAATACTTAAAAGAAAGATTAATACATGTAAAAGTCATCAAGAAAATCCAATGGCAATGTCATCTTTCCACGAGTTCATTTATATTTATTTTGCATATGTTACTCGAGTCGAGTAACATATATAGGCTACGTGACTAGTTCAAACAAAATAAAATAAGCAAACGTGAATGTGCTTGACTATATACACTTAGAAATATTAATAAATCAATAATATCAGAACGTAAGCACACAAAACTCTTGCTTATTCGTATAAAGTTTTAAATTTTAATTAAAATTCAAGAAATTATTTCTTGAAAAGTCATCCTCCCGTTCTGGTTTTGGGCAATGGCCTTCAACAATTTGTGGGTAGTTAGAAGGAGTATTACAAACATATGTACATGAGTATAAAGTGCTCCACAAATACATGGATCTTGCAACTCCAACAAAATAATCACCTGCATTGATCGAACAGAGAAAGCCTCCAAAACTAATCAAACATGTCCTATCATCAAACAAGGAAGATCTGAGTAGCTTAGATTGACAAGATCAAGTGAGAAGTTCTTTGAGTAGCATCTTCATCTTTAGGCAGAAATGTATACCTGCGTACATGATCTGCACACGCGCCTTGATACAGATAAAGGCGGTTTTCATCTCTTAACACACAATCCTCAGGATAGTTCAGCTGGCCTAGCAGCTGACAATGTCTTCCCCACTGTACCATGCAATTTATCCAGTATTCTCCACGTTACTGAGTCGGGGCTCACACCATTTTTCCTCATCTCGCCCACAATCTGATAAGCTTCCTTCTTCAAGCCTAACTTGCAAGCACAACCAATCACAATATTGTAGTTCACATTATTAAGAGAAACTCCACAATCCGCAAGTTCATACAGCAAGTGACACGCCTCGCTAAATCTCTCTGCCCGACAAAGCCCTTTAAGCAGAGCAGCATACACGTAATTGTCATGAACTGTAGAAGGCCAAACGACAATGCTCCAAAATTTCACAGCTTCATCAATCGAGGTAGACTCACACAGCCCTTCAATTATAATAGTGTGAGTCACACAATCAGCAGCCACCCCACGATGGACCATGTTATTGAAAACTTGCATAGCTTCTTTGGCTAGGCCGAGTTTAACCAATCCACGTAGCACAGCATTGTATGTCACTACACCAGGGGAAAACCCTTTCTCCGGCATGACATGATGCAAGAACTTCATTGCTTCTTCAGCCTTACCCACGTTTAGAAGCCCCTGAATAATAGTAGTGAAGGTCACCTTATCCGGAGCACAAAATTTACCCGTGATCATATCATTAAACACCTGCAAAGCCTCTTTGATCTTTAACATCATGCAAAAGCCCTTTATCACAGTATTCAGGCTAATAATATCAGGCTGGCAGTTCGACTGGAACATCAAAACAAGCACGTTTAGAAGCTCCGAAGGGTTATTTATACAACAAAGGGCCCTCAAATAGATGTTGTATATCCTAGTCGCGTCCACATGTTGCTTACTCAACATCATATTTAGCACTTGGTTTGCTTTAGCTACTTCACATTGGTGGCAAAGACCCTCAACTAATATTGTGTAAGTAAACTCGGAGGGCAAGTAACCAAGAGTCGTACCTTCTTCGAGCAACTGAAAAGCCCTCAAGAAATCACCATCCTTGCACAAACCATGAACAATTGAATTATATGAAACTGAGCTTGGAGCGAATCCCCTCTTTCTCATTATATAAACAATTCTTGCAGCACCATTGTACCTCTCAAACCTACACAATGAATCAATCATTTGCCCGTAAGAAAACTCTTCGAGAACGTTCTTTCCTTGTGGCATATGATCTGCAATGTTAAAGACCTCATGAAACAACCCTTCTCTACACAAACAATCAATCACATTGCTAAATGCTGCATTATTAACTTTAACATCGTAGGTGCATTCCATGACCTCCCAAATTTTTTCCATCAAGACATTTCCTTGCTCAAACTCCCTTTTCCTCAAAACCACACCAAGTAAAGCACAGTAAGCAAACGCATTAGGGCGCACGCCCCTCTCAGACATTTCATCGAGCACCTTCTGCGCAGCTTCCATATCCCCAGTCTCGCAATACCCATTGATCAAAGTAGTATAGGAGACAACACTAGGGCAATGCCCCCTCAACAACATTTGGTAAAACATCAAATGCGCGGATTCCAATCTCCCCAATTTACACAACCCATCAATCAAACGATTGTAATTCACCAAAGACGGCACAAACCCCGGCTTCTCGGCGACCAAGGCGTTTATCACGGCCAATGTGCGGTAGGGATCTCCTCCGTCGAGGAGGCGGGCGATGAGGACGTTGCAGGTGCGCTCGTCGGGAGCGCAATTGGAAGAGATGAAGGCGAGAAAGCGGTCGTGGGCTTCTTCAAAGCGTCTGACGTGGCAGAGAGCTTGAAGGATGCTGTTGATGTTGAGGGAGTCGGGTTGGAATCCGCAGTGGCGGAGCTGGTGGAGGAGGCGCAGGGCGGCATCGGCGTCGCCGTCGACGGTGCATAGCTTGTGGATGGATCTTGTCCAGTGGGAGGTGTTGGATATACCGATGCTTTCGATTTCGTCGAGTTCTGCTGCTGCTGGGATTTCTTGCTGTGGGGAAGAAATCTTGATTTCATGGGAGTGAAATAATGAAGCAAGAATTTTAAGGTTAGTGAAATGGCGCCGTGACCGGATTCTCCAAAGATACATTATGACATCGAAATCACATCAATTTGATGTCTATCGACTATCAGTCCATTTGTGTATAATATGTAAGTAATTTATAAATATTGAAAGAGCAAATTGTAATAATAATGTTTAGGTAAATTTTGTTAATGTGTAATATGCTTGTTATTTATGCATCAAAGGAACAAATTGTAATATGAAAATCATAATCACATGTTTCATTTACTAAGTACTCACTCTATCTCAGTAAATATGATATTTTAGGAGCTTTTGTTTATGGTGTATAAATAAAGAGAAGAATTTGTTAGATATATCAATAATTAGAGAGAAACTAATAATGTGACACAAAAAGTTGTTGCTTGTATTCATGATGAGAAAGAAAAGTTGTTTAGAATATTAAAACTTTCCAAATATAAAAGTGTGACGTCTTTAATGAAACAAACCAAAAAGAAAAGTGTGATATTTTTTACGGAACCGATGACGTACAATATACTAAAGTCCTTTTAATATTATATTCTCTCAAAACTTGTATAAATTAGTAGGATGTATTAAATTTGAGTAACTTTATTGTGTAAAAGTTTTATTTTATGAAATATGTCACTTGTAGTGAAACAGAATCTAAAAAGGCACATGTCACTTTTATTTGAACGAATGAAGTATTTTATTTCTTAACATTCATGTGAAGGTTGAGGAATCTATTTTCAAGAATTTTGGACCTTTCTTGTTTTGAGGATTTATAATTTAATAGATATATAACTAGATGAATATAACTTGTAAATTAATTTTCAAGATCAGTGGCGTTTAAGAATCAGCTAATGAAGATAGGCCAGTAAATTAACACCCTCCTCCGCCGCCGCCACCCGCCAATCGTGGCAATTATCCGGCTAAATCACGCCCCCCACCCCACGCAGAAGCTATCCCGAAATCCACCGGGCAGCCAACAAAGCTAAGCTGCTTACATTGCCTACGATATTGACGATAGCCAGGTCGCCCCGGTGCCGCTTCTTGTAGGCTCCATCACTATGTATCGCATAATTCAATCATTTATAACTAGCAAAATAGTTTGCATCCCCTACTATTTTCATGAAATTATGTGGGCTATGTATTTAGATCATTGGGCTTTTCAACTTGTGTGTGAGCTGCAGCAAAAGGACCTATTTGGGCTTTGAACTGCCTGCAGTGCCAACCCATTTGGCTCATATTATCAATTTACGAATGTAAATTCGGAATTACATATAGTTTCACAATCAGCATTGTTGCCTCAATCACACTAACACTCAGTGAATCCCTCATAATGTTAGTCAACCTTTTCTTAAAGTCACTTTGGCTGTAAAAACAGGAATGTAAACGCATTCATCATTAACTACTATACTTATCTAGAATAATTGCAAAATTAAACATTTCCTATAGTAACCATGTTGACTACTCTTGAGCTCCACTGACTCTAATAATCTTAATCCATTATAAAGTGCTTAATTTCTTTAGGATTCCTGCTTCTTCTTTTCCTGCCCCAACTCATACTTATATTTAGTCAATCTGATGTGAAATATATTAATCATAGATGTTGTATCAAATTCCAATCTATAACATCAATATGGGCGCGACAAACATAATTTGACCATGTGTAAGTTCTTAAAATAGACATTTTTGATGCTTGAATTATCCAAAAAGTTGGAAAAAAAAGTTTTTTTTTTTTTTTTTTTCCCCAAAAGGAATGAAGGCAAGCACGTTTGTCAACTATGCTATAATAATAGATTGTATATAGATTCAAATATTTTCGGGGGCCTATGCAGTCGCCCACGTCTCATAGGTCCAAAACGAATTGTCCATCAACATATATACACATATAATGCAACATTTATATCATTTGATATGTAAAAGTAGATAAGCATATAGAACATGTAGTATGCGACTAGATTGAAAGTGCATGCCCTAATATGGTAGTATATTCTATAAATTGTCATGATTTATTCTAAAATAGAAAATAATGACCATATTTATATGAAATCGGTGATTAAATAGAGTTGCGCGGACTTTGTATCGCTTATGTAGGAACATCTGGACCCAATGGAATCTCGAAGACTTTTCAACATTGAAGAGACAAGGAATTATGCCTTTTGCGGTAGGTTTGGAAAAAAACTTGGTTCATTTGGGCAACAAGTCAAATTTGATTTAATCAAAGTGTTTTTTTTTTTGGGTTGCTGTATGTGTCTGGTCCAATACAGCTGCATGAGTGCTTGGATTATTCGGAAATTTCAAGCGTGGAAAATTGATGCTCATTTTTTGGAAAGGTTTTCACTCGGTTGCTAAGCTAGTTCGAGATATCGTGTCAAATTCTTACATGTATGCTTTGGGTGGTGTGTGTGTATCACTGTCAATACATGTGTATATATTTGATGGAGTAAGAAATAAAAATTTGTTCAATGATCCAATTAAGTAATTAACGATGTTTATGTCCATTTTTTTTCCGTTTAGGTTTGGATGTATAATGACGCGTGTGATTTGGAAAATCATAATCGTCTATTTTAGAATCTAATGATTATTATTTAATATTGGTTTGACCTTAATGCAATCCTATATATATAAAAATATAAATATATTTGCGGGCTGGAATTCGGATAGAAAAACAAAAATTCAAATTCAAACTAAAATTTTAAGAATATGGTCCATCTCTGATCCGAATCTATTATATTAGGTCCAATTCATAATTAGTCCAAAATATCTATATAATGTACGCGTAATAAAATTTCGTGTGGTAGTAAGTAATTAAATATTTGCACATATAGACGCATAAACTTGTGCGCGGCCATGCGACCACGCGGACAGTCGCAATTAAGTATGAATTAGTATTCTAATATAAATAATTGTTCACTAAACCTAATTAAAACTTATCAATTTACTAATTATAACTAGTATGATTTAATTAGAGTAGATACATTATGCACCTGGATGTATTATTTAATCTCAGAGTCCTTAAATTTGTGTCCATGCCTGATTGATTTTAGACTCTTAGTTATCTGCTCAGAATCTTGATACACAATTATCTCTATATTATTGAGATGGTGTTACTTAAACATTATAAATTATTTGTGACGAGCGCACATCTTACTATGATCGTTTACTCCCCAATTAAAATTTCATACTAACATAGTATGTGTTGTTGCCAACATATTATAAGGTGTAATTACGAGAACAATAATTTTTGTACATTAGAATATTAACTTTTATTTGCAAGAACAATAACTTTTATCTACAATAAAATAACTTTTATTTACAAGAAGAGTAGCTTTTATTAATTGGAACAATAACTTCTTTACATTAAACACTAACTTGTATTTATGAAATAATATTTTTCACTTATCAGAACAATAACTTTAAATTAAATTCATACGCAAATTAAATTTAAATATTCACATACTAATTAAATTCATTTATATTATATTATATAATTTATTAAAAGAAATCAAAGAGAAAGGAAAGAATAAAAAATGAAAATAAAACGAAAAAGCAAAAAAAATGAAATAAAATGATTATGAATATTCATATATCCTAATTAAATTTATATGCTATATATATATATATATATCATTTTAAAAATAAAAGCAAAGAAAAATGGAAAAACGAAAAAATAAAAAAATAATAAGAAAAAAACGAAAATAAAATTGAAAAAATGGAAACAAGGCTGAAGTGGGATTCAAAGACTAGGAGTGGGGAAAAATACTGAAATACCGGTATACCGGACTTATCGTACCGAAAAATACCAAAAATAACGAAATTTCGGTATATCGTAAATTTCGATAAGGTATGATACCGTACCGAAAGTTTACGGTACGGTAACGGTATGAATTTCAGTATACCGCGATATACAGAAAATTCGGTATATACCGTAAAATACGGTATATACCGAAAAGTACGGTATATACCGATAAAACGGTATATATCGTATTTTTCTTACCATACCGTATATATCTATATATATATTAAATATATTTATAGTATTAACAAATATCTATAATATAAAAATTATTTATAATATTATATAATTTCGGTATGAAACAGTATTTCAGTATGACGGTATGCTGTACCGAAATTTGGTATACCGGATTTCGGTAAGGCATACCGAAATTCGGTATGCCGTAATTCACGGTATACCAGATTTCGGTACGGTATACCGAAAATACGATACGATAACGGTATTGAAAATTCTGTATACCGTAATTTCGGTATACCGAAAAATTCGGTAAGGTAACGGTATGATATTTACTCATACCGACATTTACGGTACGATATACGGTATGACAGTTTCGGTACGGTATACCGTACCGACCCACCCCTATCAAAGACAGGATTGGTTTGGTGCAAGGCGTCATTTGCTACCACTCAACCAAGCCTTGTGTTTGCTAATCATTTATATAATCTTTATTATAATATCTCATAGTGCGAGCACCTAAATTTTTGTCATTCTACTATTGCTGGCTACCTATTATTATTGTTGTTTTTTACAGATGAAAAATTGTACTATTTGATGTTCCTAAATACAATTTATTAGTAAAATATTCCAAGGGGAGCGGCAAATGGTCGCCATGGACAAAAATATGACTCCAAAACATTATTTTCAACTATACCAAGAGAAAATAGAAAAAGTTAAGAAAGAATTACATATCGCATTAATTCTTCTTATATATACTCCACAGGCTACAGCTGAGTCGTCTCTCGCTGACTCGTCTTCCCTTGTCCCGAACATCCCCACACAGCATGTCTAGATTCGTTCTTGTAGTTTGCGATGATAACTAGACCTGTTTCTTCTTCATCAATCAAGTTGTTTCCTCTCCACCATTGGCATTGAGTTCACCATCCCCATTAATTTGTATACTTTAAAGCTACAGCTGTGAACACAGACGATCTTCACAATTCAGATTTCCATATTAAATATACATTTATATATTATATCCGTGATTGTTTTCAACGCTTTCCGGTTCACTGAACCTGGACGGAAACCCGCCTCTCATCTCAGGTTTTCTCCTTCTTAATTTACCCACAACTGTCTCTCTCTCTCTCTCTCTCTCTCTCTCTATTGGTTTGGTCGGTCAATTTGAAGTTGTCAGATATATAAGTATATGTATATTATATATTTTTTCCTTTTCTTTTTCTGATCTTGTTTGTTTTATCATTTCTAGTTTCTTGAAGGTGTGATGAGGAGGTGGTAATGCAATTTGATAACTGGTAGTGGTAGAGTTGCTGGCGTTACGCATACCGGTCGCCTGAAGAGGCATTAAGGTCAGACATATATTTTGAGCTTATCGTATGTTAAATTATATTTTTTTTAATGTAAGACGATACTCTTATAACAATTAGACGTCGATAACACCATCTAATTAATAAAATTATGATAAGTTTGTTGACCAATGTCATAACGTTTCTCTATCTCAATATTTGTGACCCATTATCTATTTTGCGATTATTATCTTAATTATTTTACGTTTAATTTTCGTATATTGTGATTTAATTTAATTTTATAATTATCAATTAGGATTCATTAATCCCATTTGGTTTACAATTAATTTTTTATATTTAATTTCCATTTTTTAGCTTCCATCAGAATTTTTTTAGAACTACTTAAAATAAAAAAATCAATATATAATAGAATTTTTTTCCCTTTATTATATATGCGGTGATTTGATCTTTATCTAATTGCACCGTTGATAAGAAAGTTAGGATATTGCCCTTATTTCTCCTTTTTTTTAGAGATATGATCTTATCATAATAAGGCAACGTATACTGTTGCAATTTTCTAAATTGTAGCCCTGATCGAGCAGATATGGTCTAATACGATCACAGTCACTAAGAGATAATTGTAAAGTCTGATGAATATAATATTCACAATAATTGATTAATCTAGTTAGATGGACTTGATTTTCTATATGAATAAATTGTCAATATATCCATATGATCACGAAAATAATAATGTCAATATGTGACGAGGTCATTGGAGAGGCAAGATAATTTGATTTTTCATTTCCTGAAATATGTTGTAGCCTAAACTTAGTATATGTTGTACTATATTAAGTTTACTTCTTGTGTTACTTTCAATTTCAGGTTTCTATACTTATTATCAAGAGTTTATTGTACCAAATATTTTAGAATTTAAAGTTATTTTTATTAAATAAACATTGATTATTGATAAATTTAAAAGTAGGGTATATAATTTTTTTTAATTTCATTTTTTTCAAACAAATACTATTTATAATGTATTATACTATATATAAATTTAATTTTTATAATAAATATTATTAAAACAATAAATTTAAGAGTGCGATATGGTGAATGAGACACAAAAAGTGAGATGCTCAATCTCGTGTAGTTGTCAGGTCACCAAATTATCGACGGAATCATGACCCCACTTGATATCACAAGAAAAATATTGCCGACTAATTCTGTAAATGAATAATATATATACCAAATTAATATATATTCTTTTTATTTGAAAGAAATGAATAAAAAGAAATTATCCATGTAATATAAAACATACTCCACGAGATTGATTCTGATTGACTTGATTGTTGAGTAATATGAAGAGCCATAATCCTACTTGGATGGGCTGGGCGCCGAAGCTGGAGAAGCTGCTCTTGTCACACTTTTCCTTTAGTTGAATAGAGGCCATTATTTGAGTGAGATTCACAAAACAAATTTTTAAGTGAGGCTATCAGCTTCCAAAGTCAACTGAATTATTTTGGTAAATAATCAAGAGCTTATCTAGTTCTTGAGTACCACATCCTCCAACTTCAATCATTCATGATTAGAATATTAAACCTTGTATTAAATTGGGTAATAATCCATGGTGCATCCTTTTGGATCGCTGAATAGTATAAAACCATGGATCCTCGTGCATCTTTTCACGTCCAATTATCTCTCACTGTGGATGCAGGATGAGTCGCATCGGAGACGAATCTGCAGACATTGCGAGCGCAGCTTCTTCGCGTCGGCATGGGGAGAAGGAGCCTTACGTGCACAAGTTGGGGAAGCCGCCGAAGCAGAGGCTGTTTGAGGAGATAAAGCATACCTTCAAGGAGACATTCTTCCACGACGATCCTCTCCGGCCTTTCAAGGATCAGCCCAGTTCCAAGAGGCTGATGCTCGGAGCCCAAGCCGTTTTCCCCATTTTGGATTGGGGCCGCCGCTACAAACTTCACATGTTGAAAGGAGATATCATTGCCGGTCTCACTATTGCAAGCCTCTGCATCCCTCAGGTATGCCTTATTTATAGATAGATAGGGATCGATCAAACTGGTGTTTGTTTTGAATTTTGGGAATATGTTGGCATGCAGGATATTGGATACGCCAAGCTGGCGAATTTGGATCCTCAGTTTGGATTGTGTACGTTTCATTTATTAATTAGCAATCTGCAAATTAAATATATTAAATAAAGGAAGATTGATTGTTTTCATGGCTGCAGATAGCAGCTTTGTTCCGCCTTTGATCTATGCGATGATGGGGAGTTCGAGAGACATAGCGATCGGGCCAGTGGCGGTGGTGTCTCTGTTGCTTGGAAGTATGCTGCGAGAGGAGCTCGACCCCAAATTGCAGAAAGCCGAGTACGAGCGCCTTGCGTTCACCGCTACATTCTTTGCTGGAGTCACTCAGTTTGTTCTTGGTTTCTTCAGGTACCTACACTTCATCAATTTCTTTTACTCATAGTCACATAAATGATGATGATAGTGATGGATGGTGATGGAGTTTGTTTGAATGAAGGTTGGGATTCTTGATCGACTTTCTGTCGCATGCTGCGATTGTGGGGTTTATGGGGGGAGCAGCCATCACCATCAGCCTTCAACAGCTCAAAGGTTTGCTGGGTATAAAGAGTGCCCGCTTCACCAAGAAAACCGACATTATTTCTGTCATGCGCTCCGTCTGGACTAGCGCACATCACGGGGTATATATATATATATGAATATGCATCGTCAACTATATCTCCATCTCAGTCACACCCTAATTACTAAATGTAATTTGTGTTTAATTCCAGTGGAACTGGCAGACCATTGTGATAGGAGTTTCATTCTTGGCCTTTCTGCTTGTTGCCAAGTATATTGTAAGAACCCTTACAAAAGCATCTACTACTAACTAGTTTAATTTCTTTCAATCTCATCGTCCTCACTCTACTGAATTTTTGGTATCAGGGGAAGAAGAAGAGGAAACTCTTCTGGTTTCCGGCAATAGCTCCCTTGATCTCAGTCATCCTCTCCACCTTGTTCGTATTCCTGACTCATGCCGAAGACAAAGGAGTCGAAATCGTACGTACTTGCAATTACCAAAAATATCATATCTCAGAATATCTTAATTAATTTGGTTAATATATTTCAAAGGTCCGACACATCGAGAAAGGCATCAACCCTCCATCCCTCGACAAAATCTTCTTCACCGGAAGCTACCTTGGAAAAGGCTTCAAGATTGGCGCTATCGCCGGTCTCGTCGCACTAACGGTAAGCAAACAAAAATCTCCATCTCACTAGCAGCAGCAGCTAATTAATTGGATTTGATTTATGTAAAAAACAGGAAGCTGTGGCGATCGGGAGGACTTTCGCAGCCATGAAGGACTACCACTTGGACGGAAACAAGGAAATGGTAGCGTTAGGCACGATGAATATTGTGGGATCGATGACATCCTGCTACGTGGCAACAGGGTCGTTCTCGCGGTCGGCTGTGAACTTCATGTCGGGGTGCAAGACGGCGATGTCGAATGTGGTGATGTCTTGCGTGGTGCTGCTGACGCTGTTCCTAATCACCCCTCTCTTCAAGTACACCCCCAACGCCATCCTCGCCTCCATCATCATCTCAGCCGTGGTGGGCCTCTTGGACTACGAGGCCATGGTCCTCATATGGAAGATCGACAAGTTCGACTTCGTTGCCTGCATGGGAGCCTTCTTTGGGGTGGTCTTCATAGGGGTTGAGATGGGCCTTCTCATCGCGGTGGGCATCTCCTTCGCTAAAATCCTACTCCAAGTCACCCGCCCCAGAACTGCTGTTCTCGGGAGAGTCCCCAGAACTTCAGTTTACCGGAACATCCAGCAGTATCCGGAGGCTACTAAGGTGCCCGGCCTTGTCATTGTCCGCGTTGACTCCGCCATCTACTTCTCCAACTCCAATTACATTAGGGAAAGGTAATTAGCTGTCTACTGCATACACACACTCTCTCTCTCTCTCTACTACATTAATACTGACAAAAGACGTGGATTCTTTGCTAGGATATTGAGGCTGCTCGAGGATGAGGAGGAAGCGGAAAAGCAGAAAATCCAGCACTTGATCATTGAAATGTCTCGTAAGAATCAGATAAAGATTATCTACATTAACTCCAAATTCCACCTTAGTTACTATATTTTCTTCTTGTTCTCAGCTGTGACTGATATAGACACCAGTGGGATTCATTCCATGGAAGATCTTCACAAGGCTCTCAAAAAGAGAGATATAGAGGTCAGTCATATTTTTGAGACATGCCACAGCCTAATTCAGTAACTAAGTAACAGCATGATGATTATATTTGGTTGTTTCAGCTTGTGTTAGCAAATCCTGGGCAAGCGGTGCTGGACAAGCTGCACGCCTCCGACTTTGCTGATGCAGTCGGAGACGATAAGATCTTCCTCACCGTGGCGGATGCTGTCTCCACTCTGGCCCCCAAAATGGAGCCTTGAGAGCGGTCACATTTGAGTGCGTTTATTTGACGAGTATACTGACTGATGAGTTGCCCCCTTTGGAACGTTGTTAGATTACATGTATACCCATCTATCTCAGTTGTCTTTCATGATTGTAAATTTGTAACCAAAGTATTTTTTTTCTCTATTTGTTCACATTGTGAGTTCCGTGATATTATACCAAGCAATATAAAAAATTCTAACGATTTAAACTCTTTTGTCATAAAAATAACGACCCTTAAAGCTCAATAAGTCTTCACATAACTCTTGCTACATGCGTAGACCCAATATTTAAAAGAGCAATAAGCGTCTATTCAGATAATATTTGTATTTTAACTGTACATAAAACACTGACGAAGAGGCACGTCTGATGCATCCCCCTAATTAAGAATCTTAATTAGTTAGTAATCCTAACTAATTGAGGTGGAAGATGCACCGCCACATCAAAATGTAAACACATTTTCGCCAAAAGAAAAGAGACTATGCCTTTAGGGCATAGTATGCGATTACACTACTCAAGAGAATCAATTAACTGTTGTCTGAAATATGATATGCATGTTAATGTCTGAATGTGGTATGTAGGGATGTCAATTTAGCCCGAAACCCGTGGGTTGGCCCGATTAACCCGACAAACCGACAGGGTTATGGTTGAAAAATCACAACCCGAAAAAAATCTCAACCCGAATGACCCTAAACCGAATAGCCCGCAA
>JAYDZE010481667.1:0-15880 GCA_034509125.1 Monilaria moniliformis
GCATGGTAGTAATAAGATGTATTCGTGTTTTTGTAGAAAAATATAAATTAATTAAATTAAATCTCCAAATTATTTAAAACAAATAGATATAAAAATCATGTCATTTAACTCAAAAACAATAGTAATATTTATGAAATTAGTGTTTTTGCTGGTTCACAATATTAATTCTGACCAACCAAACAATATTTACAATTTAGTGTAATCCATATTCCGTATTTATAATTCTCGTAGCTTGTGTTCATGGGCTGAATTTTCTAAGCCCAACACTCTATAAACCATTATCAAGCCCAATAATTGGAATATATATACAACATTTGCATCTCTAGGGTTCTTTCATATATGAGTAAACCGCCGCCTACACCCTTATCTCTCTCTTCCCCCTCTCCCTTTTCCACCTGATGCGAACCAAGGCTGCGGCGCTAGGTTTGACCCCTTCCACGCACCTTCCGCCACCCGTTCCGCTTCTAGCACCAGAAGAAGCTCTTCATCGCCATCAATGGTTATGCCATTTGTTCCCTTTGTTATGCATGCTTCATAAAGCTCTCTCTCTTTCTCCCTCCCTCCCTCTCTTTGTCTCTCTTCAAATTTGAAGAAATCTTAGTTCATTCTCCGTCAACTGTAAAAGTATCTGTAAGCAAATGTCACTATTAGTATTATTTATCTTATTTTTTTCAGTTATGGTCTATCACTGTGAAAAGCAAAATCACTTCCTTCTAAATCTCAGCTCTCCTCTGATTTTCACAAATCTCGTGCCTCTATTAGGCTATCATTAGCATTTCTGTTTCTATAACCATTTATGAGCATATTTACCAATTTGTTGTTGTGTTCAAGTTAAGTCAGCTCATTTATCCATTTAATGAATCCCGTGAACCTAAATTAAATCATATACATCTCTTTTTCTTCTTCTCGGTTCTTCTTTTTGTGGTATGTTCAGTTCTTTCATTCCTCCCCCTCCTCTTCTTCTGGTACTGTTTTTATTTTCTATCTTCCTCTTCTCAACTTTGTCATCTTTTTTTTTCTTCACAAAAAAGTGGAAGGATTGGGCTCTATTTATACAACTGCAAACTTGGAGGATACGCATTTTTGCTCGATCAACTTCTCGTGGAAGACACATTGAACCAGAATATAACAAAAATAGGCATTAACCATCGGTCAAAGATTTCCCGCCAAAAT
The DNA here is from genome assembly GCA_034509125.1 of Monilaria moniliformis. Classification (NCBI taxonomy): domain Eukaryota; kingdom Viridiplantae; phylum Streptophyta; class Magnoliopsida; order Caryophyllales; family Aizoaceae; genus Monilaria; species Monilaria moniliformis. The sequence continues at coordinate 1,174 of JAYDZE010481667.1, forward strand.
GGCATTTTCGTTATTTTTCAGAGGACTCGGCTTTTATATATGTATAGATTTATCCAATAAAAAATAAAAAATTGTGCGTGGTATTACTGGCGAAAGTACATGGTATCCTATCAAAAGACAATGTCCTATTTCGAGTACTATTCTCAGTATAACCATAAGTTTGTATTAAATGAAGGATTAAGATTATCCATTTACTTTTATATTCATTTTCATCAACGAATGCTGAAGGTTTAAATGGAATTAAATTGGTCCACATCACATTTAATATGTCATTGAGCCGCATTAAAGGTCTCATACTTTAATTAAATCAAGCATGGATTAACTTTAATCTATAATTTATAATCTTAATCAAAACCGTCATAAACTGAATTTGTGATTACATTTAAGAGAATAAATTAGAGATTTTTAACGACATAACATAAATATATAAATAACTACTGATTTATAAATAATAGAAAAAAGTTATAATTGCTTTTAACGACACAATTCTAAGTTCTAACGTTTGGCTCAGTCATGTAATGTCGTGTCTTGCCATCTATGAGCATAAAATGAGCTAAAATTGCTTTTGTAAACATTAATAAGTTAACATTTATGCACATTGATATACACTATTTAGGCCCCTTTACTTGCATTATCTAGGCTTTATTCAACCGACTTGAATATCTTATAATTTCAGCATTTCCAAACTTCAAGACTTGGGAATATGATACATAAAAAATACGACAAAAATTCATTATTGACACCTGGCTCAGCTCGACTCGACTCGACTCATTTACGGCCCTAACATAGGTCAGCTCGACTCGACTCATTTACAGCCCTAACGTAATAATAGCAACAACAGAGAATCTCGTGCCAAAATCAAACCCCTCTTTCAACCCACATACCAATATGTTTCAACTCACTGCTCAGCAAGATCCATCGATTACAAATACATCATATCAAATACAGCAAAAATTACATTTTCAACTCAAAACTATGCTCTAATGAATAGAAATCTAAATCAAAACCTATCATTCAACTCAATGAATGATAATTCAATCAACATTGGCCTCAATCAATGACTAGACGTAGTTTCAAAGAGCACGATCCACAAGGAAGAACAATCGATGCTGGTAAAGACGAAGGGGAATGCAACGAATTCTCACCTTGAATTCTTGAAAACTGATATCCCATTTCATCCAATTCACAAGAACTAATAGAGAAGAAATCACCACACCTGCATTGATATGATAGGTCGAAACTGCCTCCATCTTCTTCTTCTTCCACAACCATCATATCTCCTATGCTTACGTCTTCTGCAGCTACAGCTTCCTGTCTCAATGTTCTCATTTCATGGTCATAGAGGGCCCGTGATCCTGGATCACCGAGCACTTTCCACGCCCTCTGCACCTCAAGAAACTCACTCCCTAGGGGATTTGATTGTTCAGATGAATCCAGCAGCTTATCTGGATGGAAAGCAAGAATGGCGGATCGATAATTTTGACGGATTTCTTCTTGGCTTGCATCTTCCTTCACACCAATGGTCTCATAGTGGGTTCTGCAGCTCAAGTTGTGGCTCCTTATCATGATCTGTCATGTACCAATATCCAAGAATGTTCATTGAAAATGAAGATCAACATCAAAATCAAATAAAGAGCATAACTTAACATATGTGTCTATATAATATCAATATATGTATATTACCAAGAACATTACTCCAGATTTTAAAGCACAGTTTCATCTCTAATGACATTAGAGTCAATAAAGAGCATAACTGGATATATATATATATATATATATATATATATGTGTGTGTGTGTGTGTGTGTTTGTTTGTGTGTGTCTATATATATGTATATTAACAAGAACATTACTCCAGATTTTACAGAATAGTTTAATCACTTACGAGATGTTTACCTTTCATGATTAATAAAATAGAAGATTGACTAATTTTATCCTCACTACTAGGGTTTCTCTAATCCCACCTTTTCAATGGGACAAGAATCGAGAAAAATTAGGTCAAACGATAGGAGTTATCACGGGCCTTGGGATAGCCCAAAACTCCAATCCTAGGAATTAACCTATTCTATTTTTACCTGTCTAGGCTAATTCTAAAAAATAAACACCCTCTTTGTTCGATCATACCTGAGGAAATGCAAATATATTTAGTTTCCTTCATTTAGCAAGCAGTCAGCCATACTATTCCCCTGTATGCATTTATTGAAACTGAAGTAACTATAATCTCGATCATTTCATCCATTTTTTCTAACCTGAACCCCTCACAAAAAGATATGTATTTTACATTCAATTTACATTTTATAGGATCTGACACAGCCAAAATTACGCAAAAACGAAAGAAATTCATCTATTCGAGCCCTAATTTTGATTTTGAATTGGGGTAAAAAAAAAAAATGGAACAATTATTATTTCAAGGATGCATTAATCACAATCCCTTCAAGCATTTCATCAAACAATTTTCCAGCACTAGCATGCATATTTATTTCCAATCTAAAATCCTAAAAGTGCATAGGCTGTCGCTGTGGCTGTGCGACTTACCTGCTGTGGCTGTGCCGACGGGGACGAGCGCCGCAGCCTCACGCGGGTGAGGACTAGGGCTGAGGGCCGCCTGACTCTAAGGCGGGCGTGCTGCGTGACGACCGAGGAAGGAGGCGGATGTCGCGGGGCGGGGAGACTGGCGGTGCGGCGGACAGCGACAAACAGACTAGGCTGAGTAGCGATTGGCGGAGATGTGTATGTTTTCTTTTGCTTTTAATTTTTAAAGTAAATTAGTATATAAGCTCTGCCCGAATTTACAATTTACTTGAATATTATTATTTATGAATTAATTAATTTTAGAAAATGATGAATTATAATATATTAAAAAATATATTATTATATACGACATAATCATAAATTAAAATATAGAATAAATAATTTCAAACATAAATAAGTTCAAGAAATGTCTATAAATGAGAATTACGACCAATCAATTAAAATTATTATATTTTACAAAATAACTAATATTTTTAATTACAACAAAAAAGTAAGATCTAAGGTTTGAAGGAAAGAAAAGGAGAAAAAGAGAAATAAATTTAAATTGTGAAGTGGAGCGAAACCCTCTCTTCGGTAAGAGAATATAAGTTACTTTTTCTTTCAATTGTAAATTAGTTATTTTATATGAGAAATCATTTTATTATATATATGATGATATTCATAAATGTGCATAACAATAATTTAGGTATAAAAAAATATAAATTTAGTAATTTTGAAAAAAGAAATCCAATACACATATGTGTGTTGTTGGTAAATATTATCAATTTTCAAATTAAATTATTTACATATTTTTTCAAAATATTCAACATTTTCAATAATAACAAATTAATATGATCTAGAGTTTAGGGGCGAGAGAGAGGAAGAGTTTATCAACATATAGATTACATCAATGGTAGAGGAGTGCAAATTTCTCTGAAACCCTCGATCTATCTTCTCCTCCTCCAGCACGTCGCCACCACCCTCACCACCACCATTCACCGCCGTATTTGACCGTATTTGACTCGATTCGGCTGTCAAATTTCAGTCTTGTTGCTTCAAAACGATGTAGTTACGGTGTCGCCACCAATTCATGAAGCTCAAGGGTCAACCTGCTCCCCGATACGATAATTATGAAACTCTCTCTATCTCTCTATACACGCACCAGAAAAGTGGGGCATAAAATAAATAGAAGATGTACAACCTTCTTTAGAAATTCATCCAGATTCGTGCCAAAATAATCAAGGTCTATCGGTGTACTACCTTATTTTTTGATTTTTGGCAATTGTTTTATTTTGTAAACATCTAATTATTTTTTAGTATCTTAGCTAAATACTCATCGTGATTCATGTCTTTTTCTCGTCTTTTTCTTGAAGTTGATATTTTGCAAAGAATTTTCACCTTTGCTTGGTTAAGATTCCATCCTTGAATCTTGATTTCCCCTGATTATTTTGCATTTTCAGCAGGTTTTAAATCTGAAGAAGGCTTCACTGTAATTAATAGCTAGGGAATAGCTTCCAATCTCGCAAGCAGCTGCCTGTTCTCCGCTTCCGTCTTGCATGTGCAGTAAGTATTTTTCTGGCCGACCATTGCTTCTACACATATCTGCTTCCCTTAGCGTCTTTTTGTAGCCAATATTACAAATAATTTCGAGTATTTCATTAGATCTGCCGGATCATTTCATTATGTATTATTTTCTTCAAATTCAATTTTTGCTATTTGATTTGTGGAACAGACGACATCAACCCACCTTGGTGGATAGCAAAGCATACAAAAGTTCGGATTTGCACCATGCATATGTTTCGATTTATTTGCTGAACCCATTACTAAAGCCTGATATTTCATTCATTGTTGGAATATCACGAAAATAGGAAAAATAGAAAAATGAAAATTAAATTTTATAACTGAGCTTATTAACTTTTTTTTTCTTTTTTTTCCGAATTCTATTACTTGATTTTATTTCATCTTATGTATTTCTATGTTTTCTAAAAATATTTCATTGTATAAAAAATAGAATGTTGAAAATTGTCTGTTATCTTATAATAGAAATACTTCCTTATATTCAAAAGAGAATATTTAAAACATTATGTTTTATATTTGAATTACATACATGAAATAAAGTAAAACAATCTATTAGAAAACATTCAGTTTCTACAGATAAAAACAATCTATTATTCTTTTCTAATTAACACAAATATTTTCTTATGTTTAAAATAGAAACAGAAATTGGAACCGAAAAACTGATTTTGATCATGGCATTCTTTCCCTTCTGGATGTTGGTATTTATAGGCCAAAATGTACGTATTTTGGTTTCAATTGTAAGATTTGAATTCAAATTTAGTCAATATTCTCGATAATTGAACTGCGAATTTGATATAATTTTCATAAAAACACTTTACAGGTTTTTACAAAAGTTCAACTACTTGGATAAGCATCTGCTTTGGATATTGCTGTAAATATTGTTACATTGCAGCTTTTAAATATGTAATAAATTTTGAAAGATAGAATCTGATACAAATTTTCATAAAGTTTTCAGAGCACAAGGCTCAAGATATTCTAACATGGCTCGATTTACATAATGCATTTGACACGTTTTTGAATTTTTTTAGAGGTTTTACAGAAGCACTGCTTCTTGGGGAAGCTTCTTGGTTGGAAGTTGTCAGAAGTCTTTATTATATGAAATAAAGCTTTGTTATAAAATTTTATAACATGTTTCAGCTCATTTTATCATAAGTTCAATATATATTCATTAATTTTGGCGGAAAAATGGCAGTTCAGTAAATTTGTCCACAATGCTGCTTTTTAATATTAGTATAGATTGAATTAAAACATAAAATACCCAATATATAAATATATATATTATATATAAAATCATAAATTATATATATATATATATATATGAATGTCGGGTACCATCAGGTATTCCTCAATACTTGATTGGAACCTCACATCTCTATTCAGTACCGATCTTGTAACCAACTTTTGCGGTTACCACATGACCGAAATCCAGCGGATGTCGGATTGGATAACATCCAATACCCACACCTGTTTGGACCAGCCCTAGGCATGGTATTAACTCTGTCCATATACCTTGAGCAATTTGCTCAGGACTAACAAACTGGATATTGAAAATTAGTTTTGATTTAAAATAAAAAATTTATAATCAATACGATGTTAGATTGATCAGGATCGATGCTAATACCTCAGAGGTCCTGAGTGAAAAGTGAAGAAAAGAGGCCCCATAGGAAGTAAAGCTTCGAGATTTTGTTTTCAGCTAACGATGACAAATGATAGTCCTCCATACTTGCATGACTGCATAACTTTCATATTACCAAAACTTAAGGATCAAATCATTATTGAGACTATTCTCATTGGTGAGTCAGACCCATATAAAACAACACAGAGAATATAAAAATAAAAGCATTATAATGGCACAATCCTTTGTGGTCATATCCACTTGTCACACTATGAATGAGTCATACAATTTTATCTCTCATCATTTTTAATACATTTTCTCTTTCTTTCATTTTCTTCTTTTTTTATCCATTTTTCTTTCTTCTTATTTCTTCTTATTTCTTTTGTATTTTTTTGTGTGTGAATATATCCATATATTATACTTCATTTCTTTTATTATGTAATTTTTATATTCTGCTTCAATTATATGCGCATAGTAATGTTTAGTAATTTTTATTATAAATTTAAAATTTAAAATAATTTATGTAATTTTTACTATATTTTTAATATATTAAAATTCATTATAATTTTTATATATAATTAAAAATATATGAAAAATAAAATATTTTATTAGATTGGGTTGAGGTCACTGATGGAAGTAGGTCTTATATTAAGTTGGGGATTGTGTATGTGAATAAGAGAGAAATAAATATTTATTATTAATTTGAATTGGGTTGGGTTGGATGAAGGTCACAGAAGGAGATAGTTTGAAATAATTTAGATCGTATAACATTTTTTAGGAAGCAAAATCATTGAGAAAATCATCAAGATCAAGTTTTTCCAATACCTCATGTTCAGTGCATAAAATTACTAGCCTATTTAATCTTTCTTGAGACATAGTAGGACTATAACACCCTTTACTCGATCTGGCGAATCGACCGAATAAGTGATGTCACCGTTCTGGTACATTGAACATATTCTTTAATTATGTCACTATTAGCGCCATATTTTTTTTCTTTTTTTAACCAGTCAATATCATTCAAGCAATTTATTCTTGTAATTATACTATAATAAAATGATAACCACATTATAATGTATTTACACATATCACCATACTCATCATTTAATTTTGATAAACATATTATATTAGAGGGTTACCATATTCGTATCTTAATTTATATATATGTGTATGGTCATAGATCTCCAGTTTAATTTACAAGAACTATCAATCACATCTCAGCTTCGTCGCGTTTACATATACGCGATGCAAGAGTTATAACATGCCACATCATCTACTTATCAAAACATTTACCCCAACAAAATAGCTAGTGACTTGATGAGGACGCAGCTGCTCAAATGACGGAAGATTTTCAACAATAACAATGTACACTGCTTTTTTCAAGGAAATTGTCGGGATGGAGGAAACAGATTTGTTGTTGACAAAATTGTGGTACAAAGGTGTCCCAAGCAAGGTATCTAATTTTCTTTGGAAGGCCTTCCTGGTGGAGTTTCTATAAGATATAATTTGGCGAAAAGAGAGATTGTTATTGATGACATGGATAAATTTTGTGTGTTGTGCTCACATCCCTCAGAAGATACTGATCATCTTTTGTGTTCTTGCGATTTCTCTTTGGAAATTTGGAGAAAGCGTTGTGGATGGTGGATGGCTTGGAATTCAAATGGTGGGTTCTAATAAACTTAGGAATCACTTTCCACGGTTTCTCGATGCTATAAGAGCAAAGATAATCAAGAATTTTTTTTAACATTATATGGCAATGTGTTTGTTGAAGCATTGGGACAACTATAAATTACACTATCTTTAAAAGGATCAATTTGGAGGTAGATAATATCGTGGAAGTATTCAAAATTCGTTCATGGAAGTGGATCCGATCTTTTTTTCTATTCTTCATTCGGCTATTCTATTCATGATTGGGGCTATTTGCCTTTTGCTTGTATTCCCTTTAAACTCTAATATGTGTCTTTGCACTTTGGATTCATCTTGTAAGAACTTCGTGTACCCATTGTACTCATTTTTATAATTTTATTCTGACTTTTCAATGTATTATATATATATATATATATACACACATATGATTTATGTAATTGAGGTAATTCATGTATATCTAATTAAATATTTTTGATCATACTCTCTGTATATAATATAACTGATATACTATTATTATATATATTAATGACTACAATATCCATGTATAATTATATTATACTCTATAATAATTATGAAGATAGATATATAGATATATATACATATATATATTTAATATAATATATGAATTAGTAAACAAATTAGAAGAAGAAAATTTGTAAATTGAATTTTGTGCCGCAAACATATTTCGGACTGCTTTAGTTTACACAAGCTTTTTTTGGCTTGTAAATTACAAAGATTAAGTTATTCATTTGAAATAATAAGCTATTTGTGATTAATATATTTATTTGAAATAATAAGCTATTTGTTCTCATTCTTTATGTCTATTGTTCTTTTTAATAATTCACTTTATGCAATTCACATATTGTATATGCACGTGAAAGATACTAATATATAATAATGACAAATTATAATTTTTTTGATGAATATTTAATTTTAAATTAACTTCTTTTTTTAATACTTAGTTAGTATTATTTTGTCTACATCGTAGTTAACATGCTATTAAGGAAAAAAGCTACCTTTCTTTTTTATTTTCTAAATTATTTTTATAATAATTGAACACAATGGTAGTTTTAGTTTTAAAAAATTACTCATTTATATTTAATTTTCTAAAAAATGTTTAGTCTAATTAAAAATAAATGTGCATAAGATGATTAGGTACATATTTAGTTATACATTTTGTTTAGTGAACTATATTACCATATAATTTTGTAAATATTTAGGGAAATTTATAGAAATCTTTGTAATCTAACAATAATTCAGCTAGCAAAGTATATACATTCTAAACTAATAAACTAACAAACATTCAACTAGCAAAGTAATAAACATTGTAAACTAATATATTTGCTATTATCATTTTTAGTAGATTATTATTATTATTATTGATTATTATTGTTGTTGTTGTTGTCACATGCATCTTGATCAAAATAAATAGCAACTAGGTTGCATGCATACTAAAATAATGTGATTTTTAATTAATTGAGAATAAATTGTTTAACAATTATAAAATTTTATTGTAAAAATTATAAAATATTTTCATAAGCATATAATACAAAATAGCAAACAATGTTAAGTGATTTAATTTCGAATATATTTATTTTAATCATATAATAAAATATTTCTCCCCATAAATATCAAATAAATCATCCTTAGACAACAAAACGCCTTAAATGCATTATTTTATACTAAACTTATAGATTTATACAAGTAAACTTTTTACACATCATAAATTCACCCACAAAAATATAATACAATATTATTATTATATGATATAACTTTTTAAAAAAAATCTAATTTAAAATTTGAAGTGAAATGCAATTTAATTTGTATGACAATATTTTTTCTAGCTTATGGTTGAGATTTCGAATTCCCACAAAAAGAAAATAAGGAACATCTTTTTTAGAAAATAAAAAAAATAATTTCAAATTTAATATACATGTATTTTTTATGTATCGCACAAAAGGCAAATTTAATGAATCATCAGTTGTTTATTTTGGTCGGCAAATATTGGGTGAGCCGGAAGTGTGAAAGGAAAGTTAACCAACAAAAAATTTGATCAACAAAGCAAAGGTTGAGAAATTTCGATAGATTATAAGTGCAATTTCTGGGAGCGTTTATTTTATTTGAGCTTTTGAAATAAATAATATTGTTTTGAAAATAAAATTTGTCCTACAATAAAGGCTGTATTTCAGAATTATGTACAAAAATAATATCAAATATACATTTGACTCTGCTACTCAATGCAAGTTCTTAATAGTAAAAAAGAAAGTGGACTTATAATATGATGAGTAATTCCCGCATTTATGAGCTCAAATCCAACTCTTAGCATAAATATTCACCTTAGAATGATCAATAAATAGCTTTATAATATAAAGAAAAACCTCGGTAACCGCAACCCCATCAAATCATCTTGAGCACAGCCAAAACCTCTTCAATTTGCAATATTCCGCTTTCAATTTTCGAAGAAATCTTAATCCTAACTAGTTTCGAGGATGTGGGGATTAGGTGGAAATCATTATTGGGGAAGAAAGGAGAGGGGGAAAGTGGAAGGAATAGTTGTGGTGTTTACATGGATGTCGAGTCAGGAGAAGCATTTGAAGAATTATGTTGATGTCTACTCTTCTCTAGGGTGGAATTCGATTGTTTGCCAAGCTCAATTCCTCAATTTGTAAGTTTCTGTTTCACCCCTTTATCAGATATTCCGTAATTTTGGATTTTTGATCATGTTTGCAGTCTGCAGAATTCGTTTGTTTGATGCTTTAGAATTTGTCGATTTTTAGGTTTAATTGGTGTTTTAGCTGTGTTTGTGAATGATCAGCTTCTATGCTTATCTATTAGTTGACTGAATTTGGAGAATTTTCTAATTGTGAATATTTGTGAATTTTGTTTGTTACGGATTAACTTCACCAGTTTTGGAGTTTGGATAAGGTGCTTGGGGTTGGGGATTTCATGGATTGCATACATTTAGTTAATTTATTTCAATTGCAGAGGTTTATCCCATGGGGTTTGATATTGGTGATCGTTGATTAAGATAATTGCGCGATAAACTACTTTGCTCCGAATTGAAATGCTGTTCATTAGGCATAATTCTATCTACAAGTTTTTGTTGTCACAATTTTTTATTTTTTATTTTTTTTTTTTAAATGGAGACTTCTAAAGGTTGATCAGATAGTGGGTTCGATTCTCCCCGCCAGCATATGGCGGGTTAATTAATTCACCCACATTATATGTGGTCAATAGTTGGGCCGTGTGTGCACCCGGATCCAGCTCACCACCCGCCGGCCCGCCGGGTGGGCCAAGCTGGGCCCTCATAAAAAAAAAAAAAATAATAATAATAATAATAAAAAAAAGGTTGATCAGATAGTGGTATTTTTGTGTTTTCCAGAAAATGTTCTATGGAAGGTAGCAAATATCTAGGAAATTAAGCGTTTGTCTAAATCTGTTTCCTAAGATTGATGTTTCTTCTTGCGAACAAATGGGGTACCATCAAACTCTTTTGTTAGGTTCCAGTTTATTGATATCAGAATACCTGTGAAGTTACTTGTCACTGGCTCACTATTGTATATTTGAAATGGAAACAGCTGGCTATGGGGGATGGAAGTTGGGTTGATTGTTTGATGTTAGGTTGAGCAAGTTTGATCTGTTTAGTATTAGAATAATTGTTCGCATAACTGTTATGAAGCTATTATTTGAGCCTATGTTGTTTACCTTCACTCTCTTATATGAAGGACGGGTGTGTGTGCATCTCTTGTTAATTTTAAGTTGTAACTTGCAAAGACAAACACTGATATTATCTTCGTTGGCAGATTTTTTCCAGATAAGGCTGCATCATTGGCTCAGGAAGTAGTTAATGAGCTCATTCAGGTCGGTTTTATAGAATTCAGTGGCTGTTAAGTATTTGTCTTCCAAAACTTCTAATGCCTTATTCTGATAAGAGATAGCCCTTTCTTGTGCAATCTGTTCTAAGTTTATAAGGATACCTCGTACAGGAAAACCTCAAAGGAATGAAACTGGGCTTATCTGGAAAATGTAAAATAGCTTTCATAATAATATAAGATAATAAATTTAGTTATTGTAGTTTAGTTCCTTATAATAACTTGCTCTTGGAAACTCTCTCAATTATTATAACTAGCCTTAATAAGAATGAACGTTGATGTTTATAATTTAACAATTTCAGACAATCAATGATAATCCCTATACCTTAGTTAGGTTTTCCTGTTACTTGAGTTTTGAAGGCATGATTGTCATATCATTCTCCTCCCTAAGAATAACAAATAAACATCCATAAAATTACTGAGCTGAAATTTGATGTGTTCGCCAAATTTTAGTGCTTTGTTGTGTATCGGTGCTTATTTTGTTTCCATTCAATTTCACCTGCAGGAATTAAAAATAAGGCCATGCCCCATCATATTTGCATCTTTTTCTGGTGGTCCAAAAGCTTGTTTGTACAAGGTTCTTCAGGTAAATATTATTCTTGCTCGTCCGATGAAAGCCTATATATATTTCTTATATCTAATTACTTATTTTATCATAAAAACTCAGGACAACTAGTTATTTGGGTAAGCTTGGCAAAATATTACTTGTAAATAATAATTCTCTTCCATTTGGTTGCAGATAATTGAAGGGAAGTGTGAAGAGCAAATCAATCCGGTAACTTCATTGAGCACTCTGTTATGCTTCATATATATATGATGTTTGTTATCCTTATATTATAATCTCCATATATTTAAATATATGGATAGTTCACATTTAACGCAACAATCTGCATAGTTTCTGCTTCTTTATAATAACATGACAATCTTTTGCCTTCTGTCGATGTATGTTGCCAAAAACCTAATTGGTGATTAGGAACCAAATAGGCTGAATAGATATACTTCTTCATTTTTCTCATTGTACAATAACCTTTGTTAAAAAGATTTGCTCATGTTCTGGTATATTTTCTCATGAAGGATGAATGTCGGCTTGTTAGAGACTCTGTTTCTGGCTACATATTCGATTCTTGTCCAGTGGATTTTGTAAGTGACATAGGGAATCGTTTTGTTCTCCATCAAACTGGTCTTAAAATTTCACATCCACCACTCGTGGCATCATGGATAACAAGTGGCATCTCCTCCACCCTGGACGCACTCTTTCTTAGAAGATTCGAATCACAGCGTGCTGAATATTGGCAGACTCTATACTCCACAGTTGTAAGCATCTTCAGAATTTAATTGAAATTACTTGTCCTACTGTTTGGCTCATTCTGCTCAGTTGTTAATTTAATGCTACCAGAGTTTTCGGGCTCCATATCTCATATTATGCTCCGAGGATGACGAGCTTGCTCCATTTCAAATAATCTTCAATTTCGCCAGTAGGCTGAAAAACCTTGGAGCTGATGTTAAATTGGTTAAGTGGAATAAATCATCACATGTTGGTAAGCTTTCGAACATGTCTGTTCTTTTCTCTCCATTATCCTTGGTCCGTTCAGATCTGACATATGTATATTGGGCTTGTCATTTATCTTATAGTCATGCTGACAAATCTGAATTATATATGTAGATTCTATAAAACGAATTGCACAAAAACTTGTGTAAGACCATCTTATATTAAACTCACAACTAACTGATGAAAGATAAATCCGGTCGGTTTTGCACTTTTCTTTGATCATGATTTCTCTTATACTGTTTGGGCTCTTAGATATGAAATATTATGAATCATGATATAATAGTTTCCTACTTGTACATTTCCATAGGTCATTTTCGACATCATCCAGAAGAATACAGCGCAGCCGTGACTGAGCTACTGAGAAAAGCTGCTATAACCTATTCCCAACGAATACGACAACTTGAAGGCGAGAAGATGGGCATGGAAAGTGGACATGATGAAATATCTGATCCATTTAACGGCCTAAGGAAAGCAGCCGCAATGTCAAGAGACAGCCTCCACAGAGTTGACCTCGACTTGAATGATTATTTTCACGTGCCGAGCTCTGTAGAGTATCACGAGGACAGGGATGTTGGGCCTGTTCCAGATGAATCCAAGGGACGTTACATACCTCTGTCGAGCCCTCCAAAGATCAGCGCCCATGGTGTTTTAGGTCAGTTTCTCTTCGACGTGTGTGTTCCAAAGAATGTTGAGGACTGGGATCTGAGATTTTCGCCCTCCGTGAGAAGCACAGCAGCTGCTTCCGGACGGAGGTCTTCTCCTTTCAATCCTATAAAGTGCATCCTTCGCTCTAGATTATGATGGTTCGGCTTTATTTGTCTGTGCAAACATCTTGCCTGCGAACTGGACCTTGAAAGATGTCATTTTTATCAGTTCAAGATTGCGTTTCGGGCAAGAAGATGAAGAAATGCCATATTATAGAGTTCTTCATCTGCTGTTTGTCGATGGCGTTTCCACCCGAACTTCTTGGACTTGTAACATTTAACACATGATGTACAGCAATATCGTTATGTAACTTTGAAATTTAACTGTGTATCACTGTTTTTGGAGGGGAAATAATGAATTAAATTTATGAATCATCTGCGTATCTCTTCTTGTTACTTTTTATTTTGAATGGACCAAAAGCTTCTAATGAGGTCTAATTTTTAAGGTTACAAACGATCTGGATGTGAATCTCAACCCCTCATCTCTCTCGGCAGAAACTACCGGCCCTTTTGCAAGTTTGAATTTTACCAATAAATTAAATATTTCAAGTATTTATTTATTAATGTGATTTGTAGGTTATTAATTGCAAACATGTGTGATAAAAAATAAAAATAAAAAGTTTTATATCTTTCTCCAATTATATATAAACGAATTTCTAATTAGGTAAATAGTTCACAATTCCCCTATCTTGTGCAGTTGTACAATCTTGTAGGATGATGGCTATTAAATTTTTTTGTTTTTCATTAAATCTTTTTTGCATTAACTTTCCCTAAGAAGATAGAGCTAACGACCCTATTTTCTTCATTGTTAATTGCAATAACTAATGCAACCTCTTTTAGCAATAACGTGCAAGACACTTGTACTCCAGCTCCAGGATAGGCTAGTTGAACTAGGGGTGAGCATTCAGTTTTTGGTTCGGTTTTTTGCCCAAATCGAACCGAACCAAAAAACCATTTTTTTTTAAATTAAAATCGAACCGAACCGAATTACCCGAAAAACCGAACCCGAAAAACCGAAATCCGAACCGAAAAAATCAAAATATCATAAAATTATCCGAAAAACCGAAAAAAAAAAACCGAAAAATCGAAAATCCAAAAATCCAAAAAATGTATATATATATGTAATATATATATATATATATATATATATGTATGTAAAAATATAAATATATGCATATATATATATATATATATATATATATATATACATATATTTAGTTATTATTATATTATTA